>QFDD01001406.1:0-24399 GCA_006871305.1 Vachellia collinsii
ACCAACTAATCAAAAATAATAGACACTTGGGGAATTTTTAAGTAGTGATAAAAAAATCTCAATTTATCAATTAATGCATAAAATCACTCCTTAACACTTTTAACTTCTAATTAATACAATTAAGCTCAAATAAAGTGTTAAAAGCTTAATATTGCATATATTTTCTAACACACAATATGACTCTATCAAACCGAAACCAATTCCTCTCGACACAATGATTTGATGAAACTATCACATGCACGCTTGGTTTAGCTCAAGTAAACTCCATTACGAACCTGCTTTAAGCTAATCAGTGAGCTTACTGCTTTGCCTTTGATTTCTCGATTTATTATAAGCTCAAAACCCATCCCCAAATCGCGAACCAGAGACGGAAATAGAAGGGCAAGCTTACCTAGTCGAGATCTCGCAGCTGCTCACGTTCTCCAGCCACGTTTTCCCGGCGAGTTCCTCATCTCTGACGGCGAGACAAGCTTCTCACTCTGGCTCTCACTCTTTCTCGCCTTTGTGTTTCAGTCACTGAAGCCGAGAGATATGAATAAATGGAAGAGGAAGCTGAGGGGAAAAATTAGCTGGAGGCACGGAAGAAAAGTTGAGGATGTGGGTGGCATTAAGGGCGTACGTGGCATGCACAAAATATCTATTCTCTTTTTTTTTTCTCTTCCTTGAATAATCCTAAATGGGTATAAAATTTTTCAATAAACAACTTTATCACTCAAACTTGAAATAATTATTTTGATGAATTTTGGGTAATTTATTTATTTTCCTCAAATTTCCTTAAAATACTTTTGGTCTAAAAATTTATTCATCCCGGTCCAAAAATTTTACAATTGGCTTCCCAAAGCCTCAATTACATTTCACAATATGTTACCCAAAATTTGGGATGTTACAAGGAGCGTACAAGCGTCAACAATATCGAATTCCATCAAAGCTTTAAGAATCTCCAGGTGACTGTACATCACACTCAAGTGAAAAAAAAGTTTTGCCCATTATCAAGGATCCACAATGACTCTGGCTTTGATCTAATCAGCTCTAACACAATATTTGTTCTCCCTCTTATAACTACATAATGCAAGGCAATTCTGCCATGTTGATCAGGAATCAAGCATGCATGGTCACAAGCTTGCAATAACTCCTTCACAATGCCCATGTGGCCTTCTGCAGAAGCTAAGTGAAGGGTTGTGCTTCGGAACAAGTCAAGCTCAAGGGCAATTTTGGGTTTGTGAGTCAGAAGGACTTTTGTGAATTCTAGGTGGCCATGGGAAGCTGATATGTGCAAGGGAGTTTCTATGAAGATAGTTTGTGAGCTAATTTTGTGCAAAATTCCTGTGTCTTCCTGAAGCAATGCATGCAAAGTTGAAACACAGCCTTTATAGGATGCTTCATACAGAACTCTCACTTTATCTTCTTCATGATGATGAGCAGTCTCCATGTCCATCAGCTCCGTCTCTTGCAAAGAAGAACGACTCATCATTTGCTTCATAATTAATCAGAAACCGACCCTGGCTGCAAATTACCAATTCAGTTAGAATCCTTGCTCAGCTCCCTCCGTTTCGTGAAACATACAGATAAGAGAATCTTCAGGAGAAAAGAAGAGTTAATATATAACAATCGAGAGGTAAGAATGGAGAAATTCTAGGAAATGCAATAAAATAACGAAAGAAATAAAGGAAGTGATTGATGTATAAGTGTAAGCATTCTGTATTTAATTCTCCTCTTGAACAGTAGCCGTTTCATATCCATGCTATACCAGTTTAATGTCGGCAATTGTCGTACCTATTACATGTTCATGCTATAACATTTTAATGTCGGCAAGCCCTGTATTATGGTGTCCTTTCTCTTGGAGCTTTTTCACAGAGCAAAGCTCATCCACAAATGCCGGAATCATCAACGTATAGTGCAAAGATTACGATGTGACTTGGATTGCATGAAGTATCGAGCCGCCAGTGGACCCATGCACGCGGGCTCATTATTAGGAGCACAGGACATTCGATGTTTGATGAGCACCACTCCGAGTTTTTATTGCTGAACTAAACCCAATTATGTGAGAGGCTAGTATTAGGCTTTCTTTATGAGAACAAACGTGGACAAATCATGTACCAATCAATGATTATCCCTTGTTGTGATGCGATTAAGAAAATTGGGGATATCGACAAATGATTTATGTGGGGAAAAAGTTTATCAAGTTTGATTGTCAGAGTTACTATAAAAAATGAACTGAATATATTCGGACACTAGAAAATGCCAAAAAAAAAAACGAAAAGAAAAGAAAGAGGGAAGAAGGTTAAGATTTATACTGTCACCATTCTTTCGTTTTTCAGGGTAGAACTTAACGAATCCCCATGCAACTAACTTCTACATCAGAATTGGAGGGAGTTTAATGATAAAGATTCGGAACTCTTAATCAGAATCACAATGTGTGTTTCGGATAAAAGAAATTCTAAATTTTAATATCGCACCGAAGGTCCGTAGTAAATTCTATGGAGTTTATTGAATAGCTGGTGCATATAATTGTTGTGTAATCAGATTATTGATGAGAAGAAAATAGATTTTGGATCAAATTTATTCATAAAATGGATTTTCTTGAATAATGATTCATCCCACCTCTCGTTTTTTATATTTATCCCACTCTAAAACAAGTAATGACGTATGACTCATTGGCAATAATTTTGTGCTGGTTCGGGTTATTATGAGGCAACCTCCAATTTCACACAAAAGAAGGGTCCCAACAAAGATGTTCGTAGGAATTCGAAAGATTTGGTTGCAGAAGAAGTTGGAATTTATTCCAAAGGAATGAATTATTAAGTGAAAAGTCAAGATAATGCTCATATAGATGAACTCCAAAGGAATACCTACTCAATACAGGTCTCAATATTAAGTTTTGAAGGGCCAATACTAACAACAACTAGAAGGGCATCTTAATTCGCTTTAGAATTTTATTTATGTACTGGAAGTTAAAATTAAATATTAACTAACAAATATCATCAAGAGAATATCGATATTATTTTATTTTTTTTAATTCACTTTTATTTTATGGAATGGAGCCCTTAACATCTTCTCATAGTCCTACAACAAGCCATTTGGTACATACCTATATTCTCAATTCGTACTTTCTTATTATTTCCAAGCTGAGCTGGAAATTAACGACGCAAGCATGAAAACGATACACGACCTTCACTGTGTATACAACATATATGCACTTATTAACATGACAAAACAAAAATCAATGTATTGAACAAAACAAAAGGGTCAAAGGTTTTTCGGATGCACTGTGCCGAGAGACTGAAATGCCCCACAGATCTTATGCAGAAAGCCTACACTAAAACAACCTCCAATTCCAAACCAAAGTAGGGTACCGGTATAAAACTATCTACTATTAATACTTGGGTTATCGATTCTTTTTTTTTTTTTTGGGTTAATTCTCTAGTTGTTGTTCCATTCTCATTTTTAGTATTTTTCCATTCCTTTATAAAGAATATTCTTAAGTGCCAAACATGTTGGAAGGTGACTGATGTCAGCACATTAGCTACCTAGTATTACATCATTTACGTGACTCATCACACCATGACACCACAATCATATTGAAAATGACACTACTTGAGACATTGAAACTTCTGAATGTGTGTAATTGGAATTACCTTGAGAAAGAGTTGTTGTGTTCTATTAATTAATTTTATACCCAACAAACACATTGAAAATGGCTCTATGCTTGTCTTAGAAAAATACACCTATGCTCTTAAAACATAGGAGCTAGTTGAACGGTATACTTTCCTCTTAAATGTAATAACCCCCCAGTCCTTATTACTTCGACTTATCTAAGTTATAAGAAGTCTTTTAGAATGATAGTTTGGTCTCAGATAATCCTTGTTTTCCATTTTCATCCCTTGTTACAAAATACTAGTATTAAATTAATTGATGTTTTCCACTTTCAATCACATTGTTTAATAAGGTTAAAATAAGTAAATTTTATCAAATTAATTAAAAAATATTTAATGATTTAATTAACATTGTTTGGTTTGTGTGAATTGTTTAACAATCTTTCAAAATTTGGATAGGAGGATGTCTGAGGCACCAATTACTACTTCTCGTATTGGGCCAAGGAATGATAGTTTAACCTTTAAACTTGTCCTAAATAATTTTTCCAACTTTACCCCTCTTTAAATGACGTGACATTAATTTTTTTTTTACCTCTGAAGCTCAAATAATAACAAGGGTAAAGTGAAAAAAAAGGTAATTAACATGGCAGATGGTGCTTGAGACCAAATATTGCTTCTGGATGGTGACTTATAATAAGTAAAATTTACTAAAACAGAACAATAGTACTGTTAGGGTAAAAATGACTAAAACAAATCATGCGATTGGCAATTACGATCGATAATATGCTAAATCAAAAGCAAAAAAAAAAAAATTCAGATTTGAAGAAAAGTGTTGGATCCATATTCTAACTTATTTTAGGGGCTTGAGAAAACCCGAAGATTGTGGGGGGATTTGTAAATAATGTCAAGCATTATGTGGGTCCACTTCTAATGTGTGCGTCACAGCCTTGCTCTCGACGTTGTCCTCCATCATTCTCAACATTTGAAACTAACTATGTGAATAAAACACCAATACATCACCAACAAGTGCTTGGTTGAATGGGTGAGAGCATCCAACCAATATATACGGAATTTTGGGTTTAAACCATTGGATATAGTAACGTTAAAAACTTATTGTGAGAACTTATCACCTAGGGAGTCTTACCAGTACTTGATCCAAATTAGTCGGTTGCTCAAATATCTGATAATAGAATTTAGAGAAAGCGTTGGATATCGAATGGCTAAACATGCATAAAAAAAAAAGAATTCATCAAACCTGTCTTATAATAAATTTCAAGGTTTTACACTAGAACGACTATGTATTTGAGCGGGACATGAGGAATGAAGAAACTTCATTGATAAGAGTAGAGTTGGGAAATAGGGCCGGCCCTATAGGGCCTAGGGCCTAAACGGGCCGGCCCGTTTAGGCCCTAATCCCCAAAATCCCGTTTTCCTTCAGGCCCGGCCCGGGGAGGGTCGGCCACTGTTCAAATTTTTTTTTTAAAAAAAATACATTATTTTTAATCCAATACAATTTTCTTACTTAAAAACATATAAAATCATATCTAAATAACTATATCAAAAATAATAAACACTCTAAAAGTTTTAAACTTAATCACTATCTTCAATTTTAAGAATATTTGCATTTGACCAAACTTCACTAGGAATAGGCTTAGAAGGTTTTGCTTTGGCGAGATAAAAAATATGAAGTATTTCATCTGTAACATCATCATCATCATCATTTTAAGTTTTTGCAACAAATAATAAATCAAAATCATAAATTTAAAATATGTTTATTATGTAAAATACATATAAATTATTTAAAAAAATATAAAAAAAATTATGGTGGGCTTAAAAGGGCCGGCCCTCGGCCCTACAGGGCTGGCCCTTTTAAGCCCTCGGCCCATTAGAGCTGGCCCTTTTAGGTCCGTTTCCTTCTGGAAGCTCAAAATCACATGCCCGGCCCTCCAATTAATCGGGCTTAATCGGGCCTAATCGGGCCGGGCCCGGCTCTAGATAAGAGTGAGTTATAAGCCACTAGGCCATAAGATCATATGTAGTCATCACTCACTATATATATATGTGTGTGTATGTGTGCGTGGGCGAGCTGCTTAGTGTGCTCACAACAGTGATAATCTCCACAATCCTCTGGACATTTTAGATATAATTTTTTATTCTTTTATTTCTTATGAAAAAACTTATATTAATGAGTAGAAAATCTAAAATAAAATTAATTTCTTAACTATTATATTTTAAATGATGATGTTTTGATTAAAAAATTGCTAATTTCAAAAACTTAGTTCTAGCCATCCAGAATCAAATATGAATAGTCTCAATCTAATGGATTGTGGTAACTCTTCATTTTGATGAACACTCTAAATATAATACCGAGACTTTATACACTTGTGATATACGTGTACTAATACCGAGACTTTAATTTTTGAAAGAATAAAAAGTTCAGCATCCTTGTCATTTTAGTTGCTGCCCAGCAGTGAATAGCCTCTTTACCATATAATTACTTGGATGGGTCTTTTTACCGACAAACTCTCAATATATAATGTGACTTTGTAAAAGTAAAGTATCAAAAATATTCCACAACGGTCAAAATAATAAATTTGGTCTCCACAAAATAATCAAAGCATCATATATAGACAAAATCCTCTGTTGTTTTTTCAAATCATTAATTTAATTACATCTGTAAAATATCTGTAAATGATTTACTTTTGATGATTTACCTTGGAATAAATGGAGAGATGATGAGGATATTGAATCCATCATAGAAGAACAAATAGACAAAAATGAAGATACCCAGTATGTTCTTCCATGTATTGACACGAAGTCAGGTGTTTGTACACTTGTGAGAAAAATTAAATTTTATGTATCCATTATAAATCTAAGATAAAAATATGTATAACATTGATCCAGAGTTCTAGAATGTTATGTTTAAATGATTTTCTTAATATAGTGTATGTATAATTTTAAATAAGTTGGGTTCGAAAACCTATCAACCAAATCAAATTAATTAACTCTTAAAAGTTTAAGAAGCACTAATGAAAATATTTGTGGATTATTTATCGAACAACAAAGATATATCATATCATATCACATAGTGAGATTTGAATTTTCATTTTTACAAAATACAAGTGAGATTCTTATTAATACAATTTGAGAATGTACCTTACTAACATCAATAATTAGGTATAATTCTTTTTTAGGCAAAAAAAAATAGGTATCATTCTTTTTTTTTCCCTTTTAAATTGCCTAATATAGTGGTCCAGTCAATAGTGTGCCAGTCTGGATCACTGTTTGATTCCCTTGTCGGGTTCTAACTTCTAAACGTTATTCATGCCGACTAGATTATTTTAGAAAACTACATCTTTAATGTAAGAAAAATAAATCATATAGCAAATTATTACTGGTTTGTCATAATTTTATTGAAATACAAAATTTATAGAGAAAATGTTGTCGCAGAACTACCCCAGTTAATTCAAAAAAAAAAAACGAAGTGCCCCAATTAAATTTGGTAAATTAAAGTACAATTGAGTCAAATAGTTTTGTAAAAAAAAATTTAGAAGAATATGGAGCAATGGCAGGGAAAAATTAATTCTTTTTATCCATATAGTTTTAACTCAATTATTAAACTCTGACTTAATGCAATTTAATCTTTATGATTTTAATTCAATTGTAACTTAATTTATGAACTATGACTCAACTTAACTCATTACTTATATAGTTTAACCATTTAAAATGATAGTTGCCTATATTTTAGACGATTAAAAATATTATTCCATCAAATTTATAGATTAAAGTTTTAAATGGTTAAAAGTAGATGAATGGGTTAAAGTTCAAAGATTACAAATAAAAAATCAATATACTCAGTACTGTTTCTCATATCCAATTTTTAGACATTTTCATGTCTATTTTGTGGGGACATCTTCGTTAGGAACGTTCAAATAGACATGTTTGAACAAGAGAAATTAAAACGTTACGTCCGTTTTTAGGTAAAAATAGACTTGATAGACTACTACAATTTACACTTTTTGCGTCCATTTTTTTGGCATTCTTACTTCCATCTTGTGGGGGACATTTTTGTTAGGGACGTTGCAAATAAATAGATGTCACCTCCATTATAAACTGAACGTGATGTACCTGTTACATCTAGTTTTAGGAAAACTGGACATAAAGAGGAAAAAAATGAAATGGATGTGATAGGGGTTACATCTCATGTCCATTTTTTAAAATATGGACATGAAAGTCCCGGGTTCCTTTTTTTTTTGGATGAAAACAATCAATTTTATTAATCACAAAAAAGTATTTAATACACACACTGATAATTAAAAGTAACAAAAACCCAACATAACACACAATCTAGCACAACAAAATAAAAGGACAAACAAACAATAACAACATCCATGCACCAAAAGAAAAACATAGTACATTAATTAATAGCAAAATCAATAAGAGGCATGGTGACAATTATAGTTTGTTTGGGATTAATTTGTTAGAAAGTGATTGTACGTAATCCGAGATAAATATGTGAGAAAAATTTTATCTCGATTTACATAAAAGTGATTCTAAAAATGGTTGACAAATAAACTCAGAAATATGTCGTACGAAATCTTGAAACACAAGACAAGAGGGTGTCTTCTTAACTTCTCGGGCCCGTTCTGTGAAACTAGCCGTGGCTGTGATGTGGTCCCAGACCAATGTCTGGAGAGGGTAGTCTGTCCTCTCGATCAAAGGCTCTCATGCCATGTTGAGCATCAGAGAGCCAGCGGAATATTCCTGAATAACGCTTGAATTAATGAAATATTATTATCATTTACACAGTAGAGCCCATGTATATGTAGACTCCTAAATGAGCCGTTAATACGGAATGATAATAAGCTGTGGGCCATTAGCCCAATATTACATCTCACTAAGTCCTACATGTGTGTGTGTGTGTGTCTATAGATAGAGAGAGAGAGAGATCTACATGCATTCATGCAACACCTGATGAGATCCACAAATGTGAGGGATGTTGATATGATCGATCCCCTCCATGCGTAAATTATAGTTAAAAATAAATATAATAAAAATGGAAAACATTATATATATTTACTAATAACTCTTTAATCATTTTTTATATTAATTTCTTATTTTCTGTATGTATAAATTATATTAAGTATAATTATATGAGGTCAAGTGATTTTTCAACACTATTTTAAAATAAAAATAAAATGTTTTTAACAATGATCAATATATATGGTTTACTCCATAATTGACATTCTTTTTTAATCCTCTTACATATTATTTCTTAATTTCATATTATAATACATATATTTCATAGATATTATATTAGTATATACACGTTAATTATAAGATACATATTTCATATATACTTAAATATCATAAATAATATATAGATATAATATAACAATAAAAATAATATTTAGTGATAGAAATAATATTTTATAATATTTGCATTGAAGCTCATAACATTTCGAAAATTGATCAATGTAATATGAAATATAATTAAGACTTTTAGAAGCCAATTACAAAATTTTTGGATTAGTATAAATAAATTTTTGGATAAAATTTTATTTTAAGAAAATTTTAAAAAAAATAAGTAAAGTGTCTAAAATTTATTCAAATAATTATTTTACATACTGAAGGTGAAAGGTGAACTTTACTGAAGGTGTTATTTATCTTCATCCCACTCTAAAACAAGTAATGACAAGTGATTTTGTGCTGGTTCGGGTTATTATGAAGCAACCTCCAATTTCACACAAAAGAAGGGTCCCAACAAAGATTTTCGTAGAAATTCGAAAGATTTGGTCAGATGAAGTTGGCATTTATTCCAAAGGAATGAATTATTGAGTGAGAAGTCAAAGATAATGCTCATGTAGATGAACTCCAAACGAATACCTACGCAATACAGGTCTCAATTATTAAGTTTTGTAGGGCCAATAAATAATACCAACAACAACTAGAATGCCATCTTAATTCGCTTTAGAATTTTATTTATGTAAACTGGAAGTTAAAATTAAACATTAAATAATTAATATCATCAAGGGAATATTGATATTATTTTATTTAAATTCATTTTTAATACTTGGGTCATCTATTCTTTTTTTTTTTTGGTTAATTCTCAAGTTGTTCTTCCGTTCTCATTTCTAGTATTTTTCCATTCCTTTATAAAGAATATTCTTTAGTACCAAACATGTTGGAAGGTGAGTGATGTCCATGGCACTTGGGGCCACATCGAATAAGGGTTTAATATATGCTATGTTGAGTGGGAAGGATAGTTATATATATATATATATGTATGTATGTATCACCCCTTTCCTTAACTCACCACTAACATATGCAGACAAGTTTCTTTTTAAAAGGTTGAGACAGGCCATGGTTATGATGTATACTAAAGAATTCACAATATAAAGTCTGTTGTCAAAATAATAAATATCAGCACATTAGCTAAGCAGTATTACATCATCTACGTGACTCATCATCACACCATGACACCACAATCATATTGAAAATGACACTACGTGAGACATTGAATCTTCTGAGTGTGTATAATTGGAATAACCCACTTGAGAAAGAGTCGTGTTCTATTAATTAATTCTATACCCAACAAACACATTGAAAATGATGACTCTATTCTCGGCTTAGAAAAATACTCATATGTTCTTAAAACATTGGAACTTTTTGAAGGGTTTACTTTGCTCCTGAACCTAATACTCCCTCTGGTACATATTACTTCGACTTGTCCAAGTTATAAAAAGTCTTTTAGAAGGATAGTTCGGTCCCAAATATAAGAGATTACGAGAATAATTATATAATGCTTGTTTTTCACTTTTATCCCTTGTTACAAAATACTAGTAGTAAATTAATTGATGTTTTCCATTTTCAATCACATTCTTTAATAGGGTTAAAATAGGTAAATTTTATCACATTAAGACATATTTAATTATTTAATTAACCTTGTTTGGTTTGTCTGAATTAGTTAATAATCTTTTATAATTTGGATAGGAGGAAGTATAAGGCACCAACCACTAATTCTATTAGTGGACCAAAGAATGATGGTTAAACCAATAGATTTCTCCTAAATTGATAAAAATTTTCAACTTTATCCCTCTTTAAATGATGTAACTTAATTTTTTTTACCTTTGAACCTCAATTAATAGCAAGGGTAAAGTGGGAAAAAAAGGTAATTAACGTGGCGGTTGGTAGCTTATATATGAGACCAAAAATTGCTTCTAGTTGGTGCTTTATAATAAGGATCAAAGAGAGTATCTTAATTTATGTTTGTCACCCAAATTTATAACATTTCTGCCAACTGACCCTTAAAATTGCACATATCATTGGCTTCCTCTTTGTGTTCTACCTCCTCCTTCTGTAGCATATAACATTCTAGGATTGCACATGTATTAATCAATCTTTGCAGTTGGTGGCACTCTGCTGGTGTAGTAATAATCCGATTCGTGCCTCTAAAAGTAATGAAAGTATCATGATTATAAAATTTGATATAAGACTCGCCGATTGTGTAATTAGAGATGTGAGGGCCTAGTGTCGCAAGCCAAGACGCTCCCAGTACAATATTTGATCTTGCAATTGGAAGTACATATGCAAGAAATTGTAGTAAGTGTCCCTGTATCTGTACAGAAATATTCTTGACCTTCCCTTCTCATTTCATTGCATTGCCGTCTCCTACCATCACTCTCACGTTCTTCGTAGGCTTGATTGGCATATTCAAATGCTGGGCCATACGTAGATGTATGAAGCTATCAGAACTTCCCCTATCTAGCAAAATTTGTACCTGGGTTCCTCCAATCTTACCAGGAATCGTATAGTAGCCTTACCCGGTGATCCATGATAAACATGTAATGAAAGATGATGTCAACTCTTCATTATCTTGCTCTTCGTTCAAACCTCCTTGGGGACCCTTGTCACATTCTCTCCTCCTCCTCCATCTTCATCACACTTTATCATCACGTATGGTTTGTTTGAGCACCTATGATTAAGGGAAAATTTCGCATCACATGTGTAACATAATCCTTTTTCCCTTCAAATCATCATCTCAGCTGGTGTCATTCTCTTAACAGAGCTCATTGGATTCCCACTCGGGGTTGGTAGTAACGGGGGCATTCCAGTCTTCATTCCAGACCCCATCATAACAGGGTTCCCTATAGGCCTCGCCCCTGCTCCAGCGTGGTTACTGAAGAATTTCGGTTGTCTAACCAGCAGAGGGACCTCCATTGGTATACAATCACGCTAACTTCACTGCCTTCTGTAAGTTGTGAGGGCGTCTCAATATTACCTCCCTTTTGATTTCTGGTTTTAAACCACTGGTGAAGAAGTCGATCCTAGCTTCGTCTAATATACCTTCTGTTCTGTTAGCTAGAGCTATAAATTGTCGACAATATTCGTCCACACAGCCTGTCTGAGTCAATTTGAACAGCTTGGATCTGGGCTGTTCTAGTAGCGATGGTCTATACTCTCTTTCGATAGCTCGGATTAAAGAAGCCCAATCATAAATCACCTTGGCTTTTTGCAACATTTGAAACCAGGGTACAAGGTCCCCCTCCATGTTAATGGTGGCCAACACTACCCGGTGAGGGTCAGGAGGCACGAAATATCCAATTGAATGGATCAGTACCATCAAACTTTGGGAAGTCAATTTTTACCTGTTTAGTGAAATATGGTGGTTGGGGCCCGCCATTGGTATGTAACCCCTTCCCATTGCTCGTTTCTCCTGTCATCAATAATTGGCTCAAAAGATCAATGGCTCGATTCTGTGCATCTTATTGAGACGTGTATACGGGGTTCTAACTAGTGCTTCAATAGCTGCCTCAATTCGGTCCAGTCTAGTGTTAGTGCCATTTTCCATCTTCACTAATTTCTCATCAATGGCAGCATCTCTCTGTTTCCCTTGTTCGTAGAGATGCTTGAAATCAGCTTGCAAATCCTTGAATCTGGTTGTCTCCGCCATTTCGAGTACGCTCAACGAAAGCACCAAAATGTTATGGATAGCAAAATAGTAATAACAAGTTCTGCTGAAATTCTGGATTATATTCGTATATGATGATAATTGCAATGAAACAGATGAACAGTTATGACAATCCAGAAATGCAATCAGCCAGCAAAAGAGTAACATATAAATGCCAAAAAGGAAGAACGGAAAACCACAGAGGGTCCAGAAAGAGAGTCGGTGAGTCCAGAGAGGGAAAGGTTACATCACATATTCCACACCCCCACTCTGCAGCTCGCGTAACGACTTTTATTCTCTTAGCTTCCAGGTGACGCTCCTCTCACGTATGCTGCGGCGTACTCTTCTTCCTAAGATGTTCTCTTGTTGGGCTTCACTCTCTTCGGCCCTATCACCTGCATGGGCCATAACACAACAGTTCCTTCACAATCTCGATGTGGCCTTCTGCGGAAGCCGAGTGAAGAAGAGGTGTGTGTTGGGATGAGTCCAACTCGAGGGCGAGTTTTGGTCTGCGAGCAACAAGGGTTTTGGTAAATTCGAGGTGGCCGAGTAAAGCTGATATGTTTAAGGGAGTTTCAAAAAAGGTTGTCTGTGAACTAAGTCTGTGCAAGATCAAAGGATCTTGCTGAAGAAGTGTGTTCAAAGTTGAAACACACCCTTTTTGTGCTGCTTCGTATAGATCTCTCAATCTCTCTTCTTTATTGTTGTTTTTCGGAACTATTGCTATTTCCACTTCAGTTGACATTTTTGGGTGTTGATGTGTATGTGGGTGTTTGCTTGTTAACTATTTATAGACCAATATGGCACTTTGCTATTTACATAATGTTTTTGTCAAGCTAGTGTTTCCTTGTGCTGCTTTTTCATCTCGGGGGAAATTCTTGTATACCCCCGAGCACGACATCAAAAGATTGTGAAACATTAGTTTTCTTGCATTTTAAATTTTTTTCTTTCTTTTTAATAAAAAGGAAAAGAAAATTTTATAGAACTGCTTAATTACCCCTTGCATTTAGGATTAGTTGAGGTGAAAATAATTATGTAAATGTAAAATACACCTGCTCCAACTTTCTTAATATACACATGAGAATCTAGATGCAATTGACTGCTATCATTTAATTATTCCTTAATTGTTCATAACGCATCTAATTTGGAAAAAAAACTTTAAATTAAAAATATCTTTATTTATGATTATTATTGTGGGAAAAATAGAAAGAAATATGTGTGAATACAATAATAAATTAAAAGAATGTACATCTGTGTGGTCTGATCAAAACTTTCTGAAGATCAGATAAATTTCGAAAAGAAATAATGTTATTAAAATGTTAAAACGTGCGATACATTTAATTCGACCAAGTAGTGTTTATTATATTTTCATTTCACACACGCACAAAAACATGCTATCCTTCAATTATTCTTCCTTCAAGAGGCTGTCTGAATAGATTCACTACTGATAGCGATATGACAGTGAAAGCAAATATATATATATAGCAATATTTTGCCATGACATGAGCATTTCCAATGGTTTGGGTTAAGAATATGACAGCAATCTAAAGGTCCCTAAGTCAGAGGCTTGGTGTACATATATGTTTACATAAATAGGTGTAGCAAATGACTCGAGAACGATTAAAGTAAGTTTCAAACTCTTTCTTTTTCTTTTTTAAATGACAACTAAGTATTCTCCTCTCTCTCTCTCTCTCTCTCTATATATATATATGTAAGTATGTATGTATATGTATATTTTTTCATAATAGCCACCACTACAAGAAAACAATATACATTATATTGACGTTAGTTACTGATAATATTTGACGCTTAAATATATTTTTCGTCATTTCTTCAAATTAATATTAAAGCTACACAGGTAATCCAATGAAACCCATCCAAGTTCAAAGCCATACATTTAATGATTTAAAACATTTATGCTCAGATTATGTTATTTAATTATTTATGGGTGAAATAATCACATAGTGATACACAATGATGAGTTACATTGTCATTGATTTACTTCCATGCTAAGGAACACTTTAGATGATGGTGTATTGCTGAATCTCTTCTGATTACTTTCAGTGTGCGTACAGAATATTTATATAATGAGAGTGTTGAGTGATAGCCTAGCCAGCTAGTGCCAGCTGTTGCAACTTGATCTAAACAACTTGACACGTAGTATGTAACTAACTAGGGAAGAGACACAGGGGTATACTCTAATATTCCATTCAAATTTGATCTCCAAGTTCAGATCTTATCGAATTTATTGCTAAGAATTATATGCATATCAAGAAGTTCATTAGAACTTACAGGACATGCATGGAATAACAATAATCTAACAACAATTCTTATGTTTGGCCAAGAATTTGACATCCCATTCTAAAGATCCATAATTTTCAGTTTGAGGACTGCATTTCATATCTTCTCGTTGCCAATTCTTGGATGAATCTGAAGCTTGAAACAAACACAAATTTAATGGATCTTTGTAAACAAACTCAAGGCTGCCAATGGGCTTGAGCTAAATGAGAAAAGGTTAATCCTTCACAATATGGTAAACCAAAATTTGAATTTTTAATGAGAGTAGAACTCACATATAGTATTCGACTGTATCTTGAATAAGATTGCATCAAATTGGAAGATATCTATCATTAGCAAAAACAACTTCAAGGCTATAATTGTTTAATAGATGCAAATATATGGTAACACCTTATTTGAACTTTTGCTGTGGATTATGTGATGCAAGTTTTCATTCTATAACAGGTAGATTATCATTGATCCTGTATCATGGATATTGGCTACTTAATTCTATAGCTAATCCATTGGTGGATTAACGAAACTAGCATGAGAGCACATCATATATGATTGATTATAATGGCAGTCTGGACAATTAATGTTGACTTCAATTTTTAAAGTTTATCCTAATTATTATTCTATTAGGTACATTGCATTCTTATGAATCATGTGAACCAAACAGGCTATAACAATGCTTACCAAAAAAAAATGACAATAATCAAGCCCTGAAAAGTTGTTGAGCACACCTAATTAAGACGCATCAAATAATTGATTGAGAGATCATATCAACTATCAAGCATTAGCTCTGTGGTCATCACTTGAATTGCGATACTTATTTAACTTTTCCTTGAATGGCTATTCTTCTAATTATTTTTCACTGTATAGTCTGCGTCGTTTTGGTAAGCTGTAAACAATTTCGTTTTGAACACCTTTTTTGTGTGCATGAATCTGACCGAATCAAGCTATTTTTGTTCTTAATTCCACGAAAGAAATCAAGTCTTTGTGGTCGTCGTATATGGTTGTGCGTGGAAGGAATATATGGTAGTCGAATAGCTAACACTTTGCAATGCAAGTTCAGAGCATCTTCCACGTTGTTTCAAATGAGTTAGATCATACAAGTCTGTTCTCAAAAAATAAACGTACAAAAGCATGCCAGCTAGCTAGCTGAATTACATCATTTGCATGACTCACAATGACATCACAATCAAAATATATTGAAAATTAAATGACTGGACTTGAGAGAGAGAGTGGGCCCTCATAAAGTATGTTCTATTATGTACCCAACATTGATAAGTATTACCGTGTGTGTGTGTGTGTGTGTGTGTGTGTGTGTGTGTTTAATACATTCCCAAGAAATTTATGGGGTCGTCACTCCCCAATTTAGCAACCAATCACTTTAGACTGCCTTGTGTGTGTGTGTCATATTATCAAGTGTTTTTTAAAAGAAAATTTACGTACAAGTTACAGAAAAAGAAATTTTCAAGTGTCACTTTTAATTTAAATTTATTAGTCAATTTCATACTGTTTGTTAAAATTACAAGTTTTATTAATAAAAGGATTAAGAGACATTTTTTCCGCGGAAATATTCATAAAAGGGTTGTGAGCATCTGAAAATTTATTTTAGCTTAATATTTGCTTTAGAAGTGTAAAAAACAATGTGTACCCATTTTAACTCCTGAAGACGGTCAACCGCTAAATCCTTACTTTTTGACTGGACTTTACACGGTTGGCAGCTGAGATGGGAAAAAAATTGCCATCGTAATGAGGAAAAAATGTGTTGACATGGCTTCTTTCTCTCTCTTATTTTTGTCTTCGTTTATTCGAGTCACGTCCACGTTTCTAAATCATCAAAACTGAATCGTAAGGAGGAGCAAGCTCGGAAAGAGAAAGAAGAGCTTGAAAGGATGCTTGAGGAGAACCAAAGGAAGTTTGCTAATTAATTTGAGTTCAAATTTATTACTTCAATCTTTTTTCTATTCTTAAATAGAATAATACTGACTTCTTTTTTGTACTGATTAGTATTAGTGTCTCCTATGCAATGAGTAACCGTTTAATTCACTTTCGCCGAAGACGATGACGGCGAAGATGAATGAGGGGGCGCTTTGCATCCATTGGCTTCGTCCTCTGAATAACAAAACGACAATGATCTCATGTATTGACCCAATTTCTTCATCTTTATCCTCTTGTGGTGCTGCCCATTTTACTTTGATTATTCAAAGATGCATCATCTAAATCATTTTACTTCTTATCTTTGATTGATTTACCTTTGAACAAAATATCTTGTTTTATATCCAGTGTATTCCTCTTCCTTTGATGGCCAGGAAGGAGAAGATGTTCTCAAAGCTGTGGGTAGTCTAATGGAAATTTCTGGCACCGTTAATCTTTATTTAACAGAAGGGACCTCATGAATCTAACGGCACAAGGTTAAAGGAACGAATAAAATGGAGAGCTTAGGACGATCTGATCAGTGTTTGGTCGTCTGTTTTATATGCCGGTTCAAAAAATTTGATTTCATTATTGTTTGTGTTATCAACTTTGGGGGGGGGGAATTGTTTGGTTACTCCTCAATGGATCGCTGTGATTCAATTTCAAGTTTTAAGTTTCAAGTTTGTGTGAAGAAATTTGATTTCATTATTGTTTGTGTGATAGGACTTGATTTAGTGTGAAGAAAAGTTTCAAGTATTAACAAGGTTGAGCTAGAAAAGAGGATAGTACATAGTGGAGAAAACTCATGTATCTACTCCCCATGTTAATTCTAGAAATTCTTGTGTGTACTGAGTGGATCATACCATTTATATCATCTCGAATTAAAATGATCTAACTGCCTTTTGTGAGTCTTAATTTGCCTTGCAAATTGTCTGAGTGGGGAAAATAAAGGTTGAAGAGAAACATTTTAGAAGACATTTAAGCCTACAAAAAGGCAACATGAATTTTTTGATTGGGGAGTGCACAAATAATGTAATGCACCCAGTGACACAAAAATTTATCAAAAATTCATATAAATCTTTCTTAAATTTCTTTGAAATTAGCTCTATTTTTATATATAAATTTTTTTAAAACTGGTTTGAAGTAGTATGATTAAGAATATATGTTGGAATCTGACTAAAATACCTATATGAAAAAATGGTTTATACACTTCAAAGAAACGAAGAGGTATTTTCAAAGGGAAAAAGAAGGTTTCTCATACATATATATTCTGATGAGGATGAGAAGAGCGAAGATGAAGAAGTCACACAGTAGCGAAAGCATGTAAAACACAAGCCATTTGTTAAATATATAAGTGGATGCATACACAGAAAATTAACTGAAAAGTTGTTGTGCACACCTAAGATACACCAATTGCTGAAGATATCATATATATATATATATATCAAACATTAGCAGCGCAAGCATGTGGTCACTTGACTTCCAAATGCTTTAGTTAACTTTGCCTTCAATTTCTTCACCATCAATTTCTTCGGGGCCCATATTAAAAATATCACCGCCATGTATATACCAACCAGCACGTACAGTCCAATAAAAACCGAAGTGGCAATGAGCACCCCTTTACCAGTATGTATTGTGTATGGGGTGACAAGGTTGACACCAATAAAATAAGCATTTAAAAGGCAAGTTAAAGCTATGCCCATGCCTATAGATAATATCCACATCACGAATCTATGCTTGAGAGGAACTCCACTCACAAGCAAGAGGGCAACACACAGAGATGCCACAAAAGATATCGTATTGTAGGTTATGAAGTCGGTAAAGCGATCTGGATCACGATAAGCCAAGATGGCTCGCCCAGGACATGAATTACGGTTACGCCCTAACCCATCTTGGTAAGTCAAACAACCAAGGGGTCCATCATTAAGAGTAGTGATGGAACTGGAAGTGAAGTTAGAATTGGGGTCACTGGGTCTTATATCTTGTTGGATGACGCTTCCTGGAGGGTTAAGTGCAGCTTGGAAAGTTATGGTTGAGATCACAGTAGCAACCAGACTTAGATTCCCCCTCATGTCTTCTAGCCAATCTCCATTATACTTAAGCCACTGGTCTATTCTTTTGAAAACATTTCTCCACGACCACTTCTTCCCACTTCTGTCTTCTTCGCTAGCAACGCGAATCCTTTCTTTCCTTCCACATTTGATTCCAGACTCCATTAATATGACTTGTATTTCAAGGCTCTTGGAGTCCTTGGGAATTCCATGAACTGTATCGGCGGCACTATAACCCATGTTGTTCTTCAACGTCGATGCTTCTGACCTTATCTTTGGAATTGAAGCGAGATAACTGACAGTCTACACAACAATGAAGAAGCAGATATAATTTAATGTATATGCTAATTGTGACTTAAATAGATAACACAGCCAGAAACAGATCAAAACACAAACGTTCAAGAGTAAGTAAAAAGTACCTCAACTTGCTTCAACATTATAGCCAAATGGAGGGTGGTGTTCTTGCCATCCAAGTCTCCCTTAATTAGGAGCTCTTGCGTGCCAGAAGTATCCAAAGCCACCAAATCTTTCAAGATATCCAACTGGTTGTAGGTCACACACAAGTGGAAAATAGTTTTCCCCGTATCATCAAGGATCTTCAAAGACTCAGGCTTTGCTCTAATCAGCTCCAACACAACGTCTTTTCTTCCTCTTATAACTGCACAGTGCAAGGGAATTCTGCCTTCTTGGTCACAAGCCAGGCACGCCTCCTCACGTGCTTCCACCAACTGCTTCACAATGTTCATGTGGCCTTCTGCAGAAGCTAAGTGGAGAGGTGTGCTTCGTGAATAGTTTCTCTCGAGGGCGAGTTCAGGTTTGTGAGAAAGGAGGGTTTTTGTGAATTCAAGGTGGCCATGGGAAGCTGATATGTGCAAGGGAGTTTCTATGAAGATAGTTTGTGAGCTAATTTTCTGCAACATTCCTGGGTCTTCCTGTAGCAAAGAAATCAAAGTTGGAACACACCCTTTGTAGGATGCTTCATAGAGAACTCTCACTTTATCTTCTTCATGATGATGAGCGGTCTCTATGTTCAACAGCTCGTGCAGAGAAGAATGACTCATTTGCTTCATTGTTATGCTCCAAGTGAAGAAAAATATATGAGGCTGGTTTAGTTATTGCTTGATGCAAGTTTCGGATAACCTGTGTTCCAATTTATAATTTCTGGTTCGTGCCTCTTAAAGGAATTGATCAATATTCTTCCAATTATTTTTCACTGTATATGAAGTCAACTTCTGCGTTGTTTCGTTAAGCTGTAATCAATTTCTTTTAGAAGACCTTTCTTGTGTGGCCCTTAAAGAATAAATAAGATATATAATTATGAACCATATAAAATTTCTTGGTTCCATATTTCTATGGTGTGATCAGCTATTGGATCTAGTGGCAATTCATTCTCTGTTTTTGCTGAAATTTGACGATCTGATCAGCGTTTGGTTGTCTGTGTCATATGTTATCTGGTTCAATAAATATAATTCAATTTGGTTGTTATTTCTGTTATTTCATGTGTGATAGAACTTGATTTAGTGTGAGGAAAAGTTTTTAACAGCATTGAGCTAGAATAGAGGAAAGTACATAAGTGGAGAAAACACACACACACACACAATCCAAGTTTTAAGATTTTTGAGTTAGGATATGGCATTATGCTGACTTTTATTTATCTTGTTCTTGCAAGACCTATCTGAACTCTTCTCCCTTTTGAGATGCTCTTGGTGTAAGGACTTGAAGTGCTTATTCACCCAAATATTTTTAATTGGGCCGCAAAGTAATTAGTTTGTCCGATTTTAAATGTAGAAGTTAGTTGATACGTTTTGGTTTAATTCAAATTGTTAGATCTCAATTCTATTTTGTTTTTTAAATTTATAATTTTTTTCACAATGTCTTCTTTTTGTTTGCTCTTATTAAATGGGTTTATGATCTATCAATGAAGTAATTCTCAATATAAACAATTAAAAGAGATATTTTATTCAAGAGGGTATTTTGAAGAAATCTATACATATTTTTAAAATAATTAATTTAACTAATTTTTTTAATATATATAAATTAATTATGGGTTAAAGTTTATAGGTCGTTTGGTATTTCGGCTTGATAGTGAGTCTCATTCTTTGGGCGTTGAGGAGCCCCAAACATTACTAGTTCAGAAGCAGTTTATTTTGTGCCAAAACTGGCCCACAAATTAAATAGGGAATTAGTATAGTTATAGAGTGTCTATTGTGTGGGTAAAATCAGTTAATCCCTCTCAACGTAGTGAACTAACATTTAAACTTCTATCTGAAAAGGTGGTAAGATTTAGTTATAGATAGTGTCTTGAAGATGATTTACATCTGATAAAAATATACATGTGCTTCACAAAAAACAAATCATCATCATGCAAGCTAAAATACTTGGTTAAATTTTTAGTGGACAAATTTTAAAATGTAATGATAGATTTTGAAAACAAATTTAAATAAAAAGTTTAAGATCCGTGACCCTTTATGTGTGTGTGTGTGTATTTATTTATTCTAACTATGCAAATTGCAAACATGGTCAGAATGGACGGTATTTTATTTCACTATTGGCAGCCCAACTTGTTCCAAGAAGAAGAAAACAATACCAACTTTGCAATTAAATTGTTATTAAAAAAAGAAGAAGAAGTTGAAATTAAATTAATAATTCAAAAAGAATGTATTATTAAGTGAAAAGTCGATAGAAAGCTAATAAGGATGAACTCGAAACGAAAAATCTACGCAATATAGGCCCCACAATTACGTTGACCGACCTGTGTTATTCTAGACTAAAGATAAAAAAACAGGATCAGCGACCAGTGAACCAATTCATGGTCAGGTCCGATTCAGTGTTAGATCGGGGATCAGATTGACTCAGATTAACCCGGTAAAAAAGGGGATTGACCGGGTCATATTTTAAAAAAAAAAATTTATATGCTTCCTTTGCTTTTTTTTTAAAAAAAAATTATATGCTTCCTTTACTTTTTTTTTTTGAAAAATTACGTTAAGGTTCCACGCAAAAAAATTAATATTAAAAAGGTTTCAAAAGATTTTTAATAATAAGTAAAAGAGTACCATTGACAAGTAAATGAGTTATCAGTAGCAACTTTTAAGACATTTCTGATATTAATTTTCTTGTGTGGACCTTAATGCAATTTATCTTTTTTTTACTGTTTTTATTAATATTTAATGATAAAGGGAAGAACTAGATGATGTTTCTTCCTTTCCTTTTTTTACTACAAACATGGTTTTTTTATGATTGATTCTTAGCGTTTTATGGTTGATGAATAAATTTTAATGATATTTTTTAATTATGAATGATTATTAATTATAGTAACTAAAATATTTTAACTAATAAAGATGAATATTTTGAAATTAAACATTATTAAAAATATTATATTTTAATATTATCAATTAAATGTCATTATTTTAATATGGCTGGTCTGATCTCAATTTAACCCTGATCTGACCCATTAATCATTGACCCATTGTCTCGACCAGTTCAATACCCGGTCCAGTTTTTTGAACCTTGTTCTAGACTGACCTGTACTCTTTCTTTCTTTAATTCTCAAAATATTATTCCATTTCTTTATAAAGAGTGTGGAACTAACATAAATCCTTCGAAGAACCACATGAGAAAAGATGGCTCTACTCTATAATACTTCATTTGGCACCTAAATCAATCTCTTGTTGGTCAACTCCTCTCATCATAATATATTTTCTATATGTTGCCCTCTTTGAATGGTTAACTCTCAATTAAAGCATTATTGTAAAAAGTACATGTTGTTGAAGGAACCAAATTTCAAAAAGTTGAAGTTGAGAAACTAGCCATTGTGATGTAATATTCGTATGTGACAAATATATTGGAAGGAGATATGTTCATGGCAGCAGCCTTGTTATGATGCATATCCTCTGGAAATTCCCATTTTGTAATCTTCTCTATTTCCAGTGCTGAAGGACCGTGGTTGTTGTACAATAATGTGCAATGCAAGTTGAGAGCGCCTTCCAAGTTGTTTCAAACTGAGTGTTGATCAACTATAAAACAACAGGCGCATTCTAGCTAGTTTGTAGTACATCGATAACATAACTCAGACGATGACACACACACACACACACACAAATAAATGAAAATGTCACGACTTGATTGATACATTGAATCTTTTGTGGGTGTGTACGTACGTAATTGGAACCCACTTGAGAAAGAGGGGCTGTGCTACCCGACAAACGTATTGACCCTTATGCTTGGCCTAGGATTGTACTCATTTGTCTAGTTGGAGGTTTTTAATTTTATTCGTAATATAATATTAATATAATATCCCAATCATTTTATTCTTAAGTAATCAAATTAAAGTCACGTGTTTGAAAGTGGCACCCTTCTCTTCCCTGATGAACTAAAAAAAAACAGTATATACGTATTTTAAGTTTAAATCGAGTATTAATTTACCCTTTCAAGTTAAAAAGCGTATTTCTTTTAGATTCTTAAAATGATTGAAATTTCTAATTTTTCATCCGATCATAAATATAAAACCTGGTTAAAAGCTTAATTTGGACTACAAACGTGGTATATATTATATTGAAGATAATCTGATAAAAAAATACATGTGCTTCGTATAAAACAAATCATCATCATGCAAGCTAAAATACTTAGTTAAATTTTTAGTGGACAAATTTTAAAATGTAGTGATGGATTTTGAAAATAAATTTAAATAAAAAGTTTAAGATCCGTGACCCTTTATATATATATATATATGTCTATTTATTTATTCTAACTGTGCAAATTCCGAACATGGTCAGAATGGACAGTATTTTATTTCAATATTGGCAGCCCAACTTGTTCCAAGAAGAAGAAAATAATACCAACTTCGCAATTAAATTGTTATAAAAAAAGAAGAAGTTGGAATTAAATTAATAATTCACAAAGAAAGTGTAAGGAAAGTGAAAAAAAATACTCCACGTACCCAAGCGCAGTTACGTTGACCGACCTGTATATTATTCCAAATTCTTTGTTTGGTTAATTCTCAAGATATTATTCCCATTTCTTTATGAAGAGTACGTAACTAAAATAAATCCTTCATAGAACCACATTACAAATGTTCGCTTTTAGAGGTATAAAATTAGATGTGGGAATTAGGGCCGGTCCTACAGGGCCTCGGGCCTAAACGGGCCGGCCCGTTTAGGCCCGAGTTCCAAATTCCCACCCTTTTCTCAAGCCCGGCCCTCGGGAGGTCGGGCCGAGGGCCGGCCCACGGGCCTCAGGCCCGTTTTACTTTTTTTTTAAAAATACATTAATTTTAACACCAATACAATTCCCTTACTTAAAAACATAGAAAATCATATCTAATTATTTAAATAACTACATCGACAATAATAAATATTTTAAAGGTCTTAAACTTAAGTTCACAAATCATACAACATAAACTTTTTTCTTTATCACTATCTTCAATTTTAAGGATAGTTGAATTTGACTGAGCTTTATAAGAAATTGGCTCAGAAGGCTTTGCTTCAGCAAGATAAAAAATATCAAGTATTTCATCCATAACACCACCACCACCACCATTTTCGGTCTTTGGCAAAGTTGGACATGAAAATTGTTTTCAGTACTAGTCACATGATTTATAATTAAAAGT
>QFDD01001407.1:0-32117 GCA_006871305.1 Vachellia collinsii
TTAAAAAAAAAAAAAAAAAAAAAAAAAAAAAAAGCAATTCAATTCCTATTAATATCAATGCAAATTCAACATCACACTTTAGTGAAACTTTGTCCCATATTTTCGTATGAACAAGCAAAAAAGCATAAATAGGCATAAATGTGTGTAGATATCCAAAAAAAGTTATTTTCAAATTAAAAATTATCCAATATCCAAAAATTAACTGTTCAATATCTAGTGTAGTGATTTTACCAGACACAAATAATTTCTTTTTCGATAAAATATGTATTCTATAAAAAAATTTCATGATATTGCATGTGTTAATACGTGACTTAGATATTTTTAAGATTTAAAGCTATTTAGATAAAAAAAAATTGATTATTTTGACATAAATTTATACACGTACATATGAAAAAAAATTGAACTAATTATATATATTTTAAGGCAAAAATTTAAATATGATGTTCTCTATCTCTATCTTTTGTGTCAGTATCTATACAAGTTAAAACACATGCAATATCTGTATAAAGATAAAGCCAGATCAATTTGACATAATACAGTCTATGTAGGAAAATGCTATGAATTTAAATATTTAGTTAACAATCAATATTACCTTCAAAGAATATAAAATATTAATAAACTGTATTTTGACATAACAAAGCTCTGTTTTCATTGAAGAAATCAGAGCAAGGTTGACACATACAATAAAATAACAAGTTAATTAAAAGTGCTATGTACCTTTGGTGCTTCAGCACTTTGTAGAGATGGGCATTCCAATTGATAAATGCTGGGACCAATGCTGATCATATTTGGTACATCTACAAATGATAGTGTTTCCAAAGTAGGGAGATGAATGCGAAGCTTTTCACTTGCATTCTCATTTGATACACACTCTCCTTCATGATATTTCCCGAAAATGTATTTCAACTCAGCAGCTTTCTTGATTCTCAAAGACTTTAATTTTTGAAGAGTTCCATAAAGAGAGAAAGAAAATATAAACTCTAGCTTGTCGCAATTCCAAATAGATACATCCTCCAGTTTTGGGGAAAATGAGTTATAGTTCATATGATGAAGATGATCATTACAATCATCTTCAACCACATTCACTAATTCCTCACAATCATGTATATATAATAGAGACAACTGTGGCAAGTTTCTGTATGTAGAGGTAGAGAATAAAGTCTTCAACTTTCTATTTCCACAGATTGTTACTCGTTGAACATTGCAAAAATCAAGAACATATTGAAAGCCCACACTTGGAGTCAGTGATGTCTCAACATTAACAATATCTTGCATTTTAGATTCTTTTGCTCCTTCACTCATCAAGTCCTATACGGTTAAAAAAAAGAAGAAGAAGAAGCAATTCAATTCCTGTTAATATTAGTGCAAATTCCACGTTACACTTGAGTGAAACCTAGTCACCATATTGTCATAATTGAAAAAACCAAAAAGCATAAATAGGTATAATATGTTTGGAGATATTCAAAAAAAATAAATTAAAAATTATCCAATGATAACAATATCCAAAAATTAACATTTCAATATCTAGTGTAGTGATTTGACCTAACACAAATGATTTCTTTTTCTATAAAATATATATTCTATAAAAAAATTTCATGATATTGCATTTGTTAATACATGAGTTAAATGATTTTAAGATTTAAAGATATCTAGATAAGAAAATGATTATTTTGACATAAATTAATACATGTGCATATGCAAAAAAAAAAAACGTTTTTAACTACTTCTATATATTTTGAGCCAAGAATTTAAAATATGTTGTTTTCAGTGCTATCTTTTGTGTGCCTAATATATATATATATATATATATATGCACACAAAACCATAAAACATAAACACAGACATATTGCTTTTTAGAAATTTTTTAAATGTATGTTTGAAATCTGTATAAAGATGAAGCCAGATACTTTGAGATAATTATTAATGTATGTTTGGAATCTGTATAAAGATAAAGCCGGATCACTTTGACATAATTATTGTATAGTCTACGTAAGAAAATTCTATAAATTTAAATATTTTGTTAACAATCATTCATTCCATATTGTTAGAATAATATAATTACGGATTTTGTATATAATCATGAAGTAAATAAGGGATTAGGCAACCAATCAAGGATTAGTCAATTAATCATGTTGAATAGGCATAAATGCATAGGCATCTCACTCCTGTATATGTAAACCCTCTTTATGTACATATCAAGACAAGGAATTTAGATTATTTATTCCTTCTATATTGTTACTTTACATGGTATCAGAGCTAGCTTTGTTTATGAGTGCTATTTGCTTTCTTATCATCCGTTCAAGAGATGAATAGGAGCGTGTTACATATATAAGGTGTTTTCGTTGCCTCCCTTCCTTGTTTTGTTAGTCCAACTTTTTACGCTTTTTGATTCTCTGTTGTTGTTTGTGCTGTTTTTTTTTGTTTGTTTCGAGTTTGTAACTACATTCTTATAATTTGGACAGCCTTAGTATTTTTATTGTTATTTTTTGGAAGCGTTGTTTGTTTTTGTTTGGAGATTTGAAAGTTCATTTGTCCTTTTTGTCACTCGTTTGTTGATTTTTGTTTACTATTTCAGTGTAATTATTTGATTAGTATCCTTTATGGCTGAATCAAAGTCCAGTGTATCCGTTGATATTCTTCAAATGTTTGCTAAGATAACTAATAGCTAAATTGGACAAATTATCATGACTGTCACAAAACAGTTCAGATTTATTTGTTGGGAATTGAGAAAGAGGCTCATTTGACTCAAGATCCACCCTCTGATGATGATGAAAAGAGTATGACTTGGAAAAGAGTATACGCTCAATTTTTTTCAAATTCAGAATTTGATTGAACCTAAAGTCTTAACTTCTATTAGTCATTGCCTTGAGTTCATGTTTTCTAGAAAGGCAATACAACTAGAATCCATGAAGTGTGCAAAGGTTTCTATCGGGCTCAACAACAAGGTTATCCTTTGAAAGACTTCTTTTTCGGTTTCAAGCAATTGTATGAGGAGATGATGTTACTTATGTCTTCTATAGCTGATCTTCAGACATAAATTTAGAATGTGGAGCACCAAACAATTACCAGCTTCCTTGAAGCTCTTGACCCATCTTTTAAGACAATCTGGTCTTAGATTTTGTCTAGTCAAGAGCTTCCCTCTCTTAGTGATGTATTCTCTTATGTTCTTTGGGGCTGATAGTCTCATTTGAGCTTCTATGAACCCTAGTGCAAGTGCTTTGGCTGGTTTTGGTCCCTTTAAGGGGAGGCATTATGGCTCATCGAATATGCATTTTGGCAATCTTACCTGCAACTATTGTCATGAAGTTGGCCACATCAAACGTAATTGCCATAAGTTGCAACACAAGGAATGTGGAGGCTTTGCTCATATGGGGCAAACTTCTGAACATACTGATCAATCTAATTCTTGTTTTGACACAGGTAATCATCTTCCAAGCTTTGCTACTTCTTCCACGAAGTGGATCATATGCTTTGGTGCTACTGACTACATGATATGTAATCGTTGTTTATTCTCTTCATATTCACCGTATGCCAACCCATCTTCCATATCTGTGACCAATGGTTCTCCTTCTAGAGTTATTGGTTTAGGCACTAGTAAACCCACATCATCTATTTTATTATCATCTGTGTTTAATATCCTTAACCTTACGTTTAACCTTCTTTCGCCTAATTAACTTATTTGTCATTTGAATTGTTTTATCTTACTTTTCCCTGACTACTTCTCGATTCAAGATCTTACAATGAAGAGAATTATTGGTAGGAGTTATGAGTTTGCCGGTCACTACTTTCTTGACAATCAAGTGTCACATCCAGTTGCTTGCTTTGGTGGATTGCCTCCATTCAAAGTCCATTGTCATTTGGGTTATATGTCTCTTTCATGTTTAAAGTAGATGTATCCTCAATTCTCTTTTGTGTCAACTTTAGATTGTGAGTCCTGTCAGTTTGATAAACATCGTCATGTCCACCTACCACCTCAAGTTAATAAGAGGGTTGTGTCCCCTTTTGAGTTAGTCCATTCTAATGTTTAAGGTCCTTGTTCTATCAAGTCAAAGACTGGTTTTCAGTATTTTGTTTCTTTGGTCGATGATTATTTCCAAACAACATGGCTTTACTTAATGAAACACCGCTTTGAATTGTTCTTTCATTTCTGCAATTTTTGTGCTGAGATTAAAACACAATTCAGTGCTCCAGTAAAAACCTTACACAGTGATAATGAAAAAGTGTATTTTTTTTTGCCCAGATCATAGAGTATATGCAACACCATGGCATGATTCATCAATCCTCTTGTGTAGATACACCAACTCATAATGGTGTCATAGACATTTATTAGAAAATGCTAGTGCATTAATGTTTCATACTAAAGTTCCTAAACCTTTTTGGCTGATACCGTCTCTACTACATGTTTTCTTATTAATCAAATGTTGTCTCCTCTTCTTGATGGTGACACTCCATAGACCACATTGTTTCCCACTGCCAAGTTGTTTCTTGTCGACCCTAAAACCTTTATTTGTGTGGGTTTTGTTTGGGATGTTCGTCCAAGTGTCACTAAATTTGATCCCAAATCCTTAAAATATGTCTTCCTTGGTTATTCTTGAGTCTAAAAAGGTTATCGTTGTTATTCCCCTGATCCCCAACATTACATTGTTTCCACAGATGTCACATTCCATGAGTCAACTTTATTTTTCCCGTCTTCAGAGTCCCTTTTGTCTTCTGATAGAGTCAGTAAACTTGATGAACTATTGATATATAGAGTTTCAACCACCCAGTGCAAGCATATGTCTCAGCACCAGATATGATGGAACGCAATAAAGATGCTAGTCCTTATATCCCTCCGGTAACTACTTTGTCTGCAGATCCTACCCGAGTTTCCCAAAACATTACTCCAACACCTCAATCAGTGCTTGACCATTCTAATGTTTCCAATACTCCTACTCCTTCTAATACTTTTGATGATCCTAATACTTCTAACCATTCTAATAATCTTGACAATTCCCCTAATGATCTACTATTGTTATCAAGAAAGGTAACTGCCCACATTGCCCTCCCAAGAGATATATTGATTGCACTTACCCCATTTCTGCTTTTGTTTCTTATCACAAATTATCACCCTCTTCCTACTCTTTCATTGCTAATATAGATTACATCCTTATCCCTACATTTCTTCACGAAGCTTTAGGCTATCCTGGTTGGCATGTTGCAATGGAAGAATAAATGATGGCCCTGGAAAAGGCTAATACTTGGAATCTTATTACTTTACCTTTTGGTAAGAAGACTATTGGTTGCAAATGGGTGTTCATTGTTAAGAATAACGCTGATGGCTCCATAGAACATTTGAAGGCTCGGTTAGTTGTCAAAGGATATGTACTCTAAGACTTTCTCTCTTGTGGCAAAATTGACTTATGTTTGTCTCTTTATCTCTTTGGCTAGTACCTTTGGATGGGACCTCCATCAGTTGGATGCTGAGAATGTCTTCTTAAATGGTGATCTTCTTGAGGAAGTCTATATGGAGCAACCATCTGGGTTTGTTGCTCAGGGGGAGTTTGGGAAGGTGTGTCATCTTTAGAAGTCACTATATGATTTGAAACAAAGCCCTCAAGCATGGTTTGATAGATTTTGTACTGTTGTTAGGAAATTTGGATTGAGCCAGAGTAATGTGATCGTTTTGTGTTTTATCAACAGTCAAATGTTGGCATGATACTCTTGGTTGTCTATGTTGATAGCATTGTAATTACAAGTAGCTAAACCTTAGGCATCTCAGAGCTTAAAGCCTTCCTTAATTCTCACATCCAAACGAAAGATCTAGGACTGTTGAAGTACTTCCTTGGGGTTGAGGCTATGAGAAGCAAGAAAGGTATCTTCCTGACTTAAAGAAAATATGTTCTTGATCTTTTGAATGAGACTAGAAAACTTGGAGCGGCACCAAGTAGTATTGCATTGATTCCTAATCCATTTCTGGATCTTGATGAGAGAGTGCTTAATGAACTTCCTGATGACTTGAAGAAAAGAGAGAAACTTAAACCATTTTCTAATCCTGAGTGATATCAAAGACTGATTGGAAAGTTAAACTATCTTATAGTAACCCATCTTGATATAACTTTCACAGTCAATGTTCTTAACCAATTCATGGTGTGTCCAATAGTTGGATAGTGAGCAGCCTTAGAACATGTCTTGCATTATTTGAAAGATTCACCAAGTTGTGGCATACTGTATATGAACTATGGATATACTAAGATTGAGTGCTTCTATGATGTTGATTTTGTAGGTTCAAAGGCTACAAGAAGATCCACCACAGGGTATTGTGTATTTATAGGTGGTAATATGATATCTTGGAGAAGTAAGAAGTAAGGTGTGGTGTCAAAATCAAGTGCAGAAGCATAATATAGACCTATGTCTCAATTGGCGCAAGAAATCATGAGTTTTGCAACTAATGAAAGAAGTTGGTATTGTGACATCATTGCCTGCAAAGTTATCTTGTGATAATAAAGCAGCCCTACACATAGCTTCTAATTCCTTATTCCACAAGCGCATAAAACACATTGAAATCAATTGTCATTTCATTCATGACAAGATCAAGGAGAATTTCATTTCTGCAGGACATGTGCAATCCAATGACCAATTAGGTGATCTACTAACGAAAGCATTGGGTGGGACACAGGTGAAATATCTTTGTAATTAGTTGGGCATATTGATATATATGCTTCAACTTGAGGGAGAGTGTTAGAATAATATAATTAGGGATTTGGTACATAATTAGAAAGCAAATCAGGGATTAGGCAATCAATCACGGATTGGTTAGTTAATCATATTGAATAGACATAAATACGTAGGCTCCTCACTCCTGTATATATGACCCTTTTTATGTACATATCCAGAGAAAGAATTCATTTTATTTATGCCTTCTATATTATTACTTTACATATATAACCTTCAGAGAATATAAAATTTTAATAAAATGCTTTTTGACATAATCTTGCTCTATTTTCATTGAAGAAAACAGAGCAAGGTTGACACATATGCTATAAAATACCAAGTTAATTAAAAGTACTATGTACCTTTGGTGCTTCCACAATTTGGAGAGATGGGTATCTCAATTGACATATACTAAGACCAATGCTTATCATATTCGGTACATCTTCAATTTGTAGTGATTCCAATGTTGGAAGATGAATGTGAGGCTCATTATTTTCATTCTCAATTGATACACACTCTTCATTGTATTTTCCAAAGACATATTTCAGTTCATGAGCTCTATAAATATATATAGATTTTAACTTTTGAAGACCTCCAGAAAGAGTGGATGAAAATATAAATTCCAACTTATTGCAATTGTAGACATCGAGTTGTTGTAGTTTTGGAAGCATGGAGTGGCAATTGAGATGGTCATCATCCTCTACCTCATTTGTTATTATGTGCTTCAATTCTTCACAGTCCCTGATGTACAGCTTCTCCAACATGATCATGGTTGTGGCAATGAATACACTGAACAATGACTTTAACTTTGAACATCCCCCAAGTGTCATCTGCCTTATATTTTGTAATCTTAATGGTTGTCTCATAAGACACTCAGCTGTATGACACGTTTCAATCATTTTGTTTGATACACATGATTCCTACAACCAAGCATCACCTTGATGATTAAAATTATCGACGAACCAAAAAGGAATTAACATATCATAAAATGCATCATTAAATACAAAATAAATGATCAAACATCAAGTATTAATGATAAGACAGTGCGAATTTATGTCGTGATTGATAATTTATTCAATTAATAGCATACATCCAAGCACATGCTACTTTGCCAAATAATAGAAAAGGGTAAAGTAGCAAATATAACTGTGATCTTAGTTCTCAAGTGCACTCATCACCCTAATCATTTTTTTTGTGCAATTTTGTCCCTCATTTTTAATTTGGTACAATTTCATCCCTCCCATAACTTTTAGTCAATTCTTTTAGGAAAAATTAATATTTTAGTTCACAACTTTTAACTTACTTATAATTCTGTCCTTTAAACTATTTTATGAAATCAAGCTAATAAAAAATGAGCTTACAAGTCCCCCCAACAATTTTTTATGAGGATTCTGAAAATTAAGTTTATTTACAATACCACATCTTCTTTTAGAGCTAGTTTAGGGTAAAAAAAAATGAAAATTTTTCATTGTATCATAATTCTATGGAAACAACTTCTATGGCTAAATTTTTCATGAGATTCTAGAAACAAAATTAATTTCTCAAAATTCATCCATTTCAGGCAAGAAAAGGTCACATCTTATTTTATGACTAGTATGGGGGTCAGAAAACCATAGTTAATGATGATTCCAGAAATCAAGTTTATTTACAATAAACTTGATGAATTGTTGTAAATAAACTGAAATTATTATAAACCTCTATGGTTAAGTCTTTCTGGTTCCAAATGGATAAATTATTGTAAATAAATTTGATTTTTGAAATCCTCAAAAACAATTGAATTATAGAGACTATTTCCAAGCAATTTTGAAAATAGTGGAAAAAATTTCATTATTCTGACCCCAAATTGGCCTTAAAATAAAATGTGACCTTTTCTAGCCCGAAATGGATAAATTTTCAAAAATTAATTTGATTTCTGGGATCTCATGAAAAATTTAGCCATAGAGATTATTTCCATAAAATTCTGATAGTGAAAATTTTTCATTCTTCTGACCCCCCCTAAAAGAAAATGTGGACTTTCTAATCCTAAATGGATGAATTATTGTAAATAAACTTGATTTCTGGAATCCTCATGAAAAATTATTGAGGGGTGATAATGCTATATATTTTCATATATTTTAGTACCTAAATTTAGCCTTTTGACATTTATATTTGGATTAATTGAATATAATTAAGAATAATTTGCATAAGGGTTATTTGGGTTATTTGGGAGATTTTGTATAATCAAAGGACTTTAAATTACCCTTAATGAAATGGTTGACTATGAGCTTATTTTCTATATGTAGATGGACTTAGATGCAATTTGGCTGAATTACAAAAATGGCAATCAAGGCCCAGAATTTAATGCCAACCAAGGACCCTGAATTAGAGAAAATACAAAGAAAGACCAAATGAGTAAAACTTGTGTTTTGGACATAAAAGAGGAAGTCAGCTCTAATATCCAGGAGGAAGATCTAATACGGAGGAGACGAGACCCATGTCGCATAGAGGAGCAACCGAGATTGATTTCTTCATTCCTGAGAGATTTGAACCCTTCCACACTCCTTCGTCTTCCTCCGTTCGCATTGTCTTTTTCTTCTTGGCGAAACATCCTTCATTCTTCAACATCCAGATGGCCATGGAAATTCAACTATTCGGTGGAATTAATTTCCCAACTATGAGTGGCTAAATCTTCCGTCCAATGGTGATGATGAAGCTAGCCGGAGTCCTTGAGCTTCTAAGGGGAGTTCTAAGTTCTTAATTTCATTTTTCCATTCACCGTATGTTTAGATTTCAGTTCATATTGTGTCCATGGATTGTGGTTCATATGTATGGTTGAGGATTGTATCTAGGTTTCTAGTGCATTCTGGATTATGAAACTTATATCAGATTTGTACTCCTAGGATTTAATCTGACTATGGCACTTCTTTTTGTCATTCGATTGATGTATTTTCCTTATTCCCTTTATATCAATTAGTTATCTAGGTTTCTAGGAATTAATTGGAGGTAAAGATGATCTAATATAAATCTGGTATGAGATAAACACTGAGATATTTCTAATTAATCAATTAATTCTAGGTTTCTAGATGATGTTGAAAGGTTAGAAATGTTGATAAGCAAGGTGTTTTGCTTGTCTTTATGTTTTGTTAAGTGAGGAACTCAATTCTAAAGGTGGACAAGGAAGGTTAGTGGATTCAATCACTTAGGACATTCATCTTATAGAATTTAGATTCATTCATTTAGTTTAATTAGATAGTGAAAAACACACTTGATACTACTGGATTAATTTGTTAATTACACTTGATTAAATAGGATAGACTATAGGCTCCTTAGAGATCGACCTAGGTTAGTGCTACTATATTGCATTCTAGCTTAGCTTTTATTTGGAAGCCCCACGACATGGCTTGTCAAGGAGACTTGGAGGCTCATTTTTTATGAGCTTGATTTCATAAAATAGTTTAAAGAAATGAATTATATGTAAGTTAAAAGTTAGAAATTAAAATATTAATTTTTCCTAAAAGAATTAACTAAAAGTTAGAGCATGGATGAAATTGTACCAAATTAAAAATATGAGGGACAAAATTGCACCAAAAAAAAAATTAGGGTGCTGATGCACCTAAAAATAAAATCAATGTTATATATGCTACTTTACCCAATAGAAAATGAAAAAAATAATAAATCATTAAGTTAACCTAGTCATGATGTTAATTAATGATATATGACCTATTATGTGGTTCCTGGCTGTTGTTAATTTTTTTTACAGAAATTAAAAAAATTAAAGCTAGAGAAATTGTTGTTGAATTTAGTTCAATTAACATATAATATTTTTAAGTTATCTGTGAGGTATTCCTCTCATCATATTTATATGTCACTTTAAACACGTTTTACATAGATAAAAAAAATTTAAACCATATTAACTTTACTTTAAAATTCAATATCTTTCCAATTTGATCGCTATTTAATATCCCTATAACATATGAGAGAAAAGTCATCGACACATAATAAATTTGTGTAAAATTGTACTTTCATGTGAAAAATGTAATGAAATGTCTTGTTAATATGATCAAATAAGCAGTCTCTCTATCCTATAAATAGGATCACATGTATAAGAAATGGGCATCTAGATTTGAATTGACACTATAGGATGGAGTAACAACTATGCATCAAACTATGCAAATATTATTAAATTGAGACTATGAACATTTTAAAGATCAAATTACGGATAGTTTGTCAATTTGAAATAAATGAGATGTTTAAGTTCGATTCTTGTAGGATATTAGCTAAAATAATTAGCAAGAAAACTAATTGAAAATGAGATGAATTTCTTCATAGCCATTTTCCATTTTGTTAACATTTCGAAGACAACACATAGTGGATGGGCATGGTTCAGCCCCACAACATCCAACAAGTGTGTACTTGTTTTATGTTTTTTGATAGTATATATAGGGAAAAATTGGGGATAAATCCCTAATTAAAAAAGGCTTGGTCAAAGAGGGATCTGAATGGATAGATAACATTTAAAGAAAAAGACAAAATTACCCTTCAAACATTGTGAAAACCCAGTTGAATATGTAGAAAGCTAAGTTGTATATTTTTCTACTTTGCACATTTGCACCTTTGTGGAAGCTCACTTGCATATTTGGGAAGCTTAGTTGCATATTTGACGTTTTGCACCTTTATGGAAGCTTACTTGTATATTGTGAAAGTTCAATTGCTTATGTAGGAAGTTTAATTGCATACTTCCTCAATTTGTTATTTGCACCTTTATGGAAGCTCACTTGCATATTTGTCATTTTGCATATTAGTGGAAGCTCACTTGCATATTGTGGAAATTTACTTGTATATCCTGGAAGCCTAGTTGCATATGTAAGAAGTTTAGGTGCATATTTGCGATTTTATACCTTTGTGGAAACTCATTTATATATTGTGTAAGCTCACTTGCTTATTCTAGAAGCTCACTTGCATATCGTGGAAGCCTAGTTGCAAGTAAGCTTCCCAAACATACAAGTGAGCTTCCACAGAGATGTAAATGTGCAACGTGAAAAATATGTAACTGAACTTCCTACATATGCAACTGGGTTTCCACATATTTAAAGGGAAGTTTTATATTTTCCTTTTTTTTATTACAGTTTTATATTTTCCTTTAAATGTTATGTATCCATTCAGATCCCTCTTTGGCTAGGTCCTTATTGCCAATCAATTCTTCAAGGGATTTATCCCAAATTTTCTCTATATATAATCCTTATTTTAGTGCATTTAAGAAAATAATATAACTACTTTATTAATTTTACCATAGACTCGTCTTATTGATCAGTATTAGAATTATACTAAAACTAAGTTATTATATGAATATAAAATTATTTTGTTCATGTAATGTGAAGCCATATCACTCCTAAATTATAAAATTATTTTTTTGCCTAACATGGGCATGGATCAAATTGCCCATAAAGGGCATATTAGCGTGAATATAAAATAAATTTCAAAAAACTTAATAATGAATATTAAAATAAACTATACTTTTAAATATATAGATGTGTTGATTTTTTTTTAAACAATTTGGCCTCCACTCTTCTAAATTTGGATCCGTCACTACTATATAAAACATTAGTATCGTTCAATTCAATTACTTAATTGGCTTTTGTGTGTGTTTCATGGAATTAAGGAACAAAATCTCCTTAACAAAAAGCATTCCAAAAGTTTTGTTCCAATTAATACAAAACTCTTTCCAGTCCCTTTTTATAAAACCGTATCTATTGGATATTAATACATACCTCTTATATAATTTGATGAAATATTTATGGCTTACTTCCAAAGATATTCTTGTATCTCTCTCTTAGCTCAAACAATTGCTCTATACCAATCAAATGTAAATTTGGAAAGTTGTAAAAAATGACATGCGTAACAAATTTTAACTAGTTTTATTGTTCTCACGAAAGGAGCATCGTAAAAAGGATGAAAGGAAGTATTCCATGCCCAACTTATCATATTCATTTATCTAACAACGGAGGAAAAGAGTCTTAATTCACACATTCCTAATATTTTGTTTAACTGTCAGTTGCTCAAATATGATCTATTGCGACTATTAAAAGAAAAAAAGACTTAATTTTATCCCATAATTTCTCTAAAAACCTTCTGATACTTCTTTATAACTTCTAAAATACCAAGTCACACTTTCAATAAAATCTATTAGTTAAGAATAGTTATAAGATCTTGTTGCCCCACTATTATTAGATCTACACACCTTAAAAGAGAACAAATATACGTAAGCTAGTCATGTGCCATATGCTAATAAAATGGAAGTTTAATTAATCAAATATCACTTTTGCTAAAAAAATTATAAAACATAAACATAAATGAAGAAAGCAAGAACAGAGTACGTAGGATACCTGTGAGATTGTGTGGTGTTCTGGCATGGCATTGGAAACTCCAATATTAATGTCTTTAGTTGGGACCATGAAACAACACCCAAGAGCCTGTGAGAAAGCACTTGACTTGAACTTTTCAAATTTCTCCATGGAATCTTCTTTCAACACTTGAGGTGGCCTTGGCATACATTTCTTGCATTTTTGAAATATGCTAGTGAAAATTGGTACTTTAAAAAGTTCCACTTTTGTTAGTAAAGGGAGCATGATTTCCTGTTGCGAAACTTGGCCCACATCTCTATATTCACCAACTATGTATTTTAGCTCCTCACATTCATCTATATATAACTCCTTCAACTTTGGAAGGTCTCCAGCTAGAAGGAGTGGCAACACCATTTCCAATTTGCCACATCTTTCAATTTTAAGAGATTTTAACTCTGGGAATAGTGAGTCATAATTCTTCTGACTATCAACAACTATCATTTCTTCTTCCAAATTCTCATATGCAATTAAACTTTCTAGCTCCTCACAATCTTCAATTACTAATTGTTCCAATCGCACTAGACTTCGAGCAAATGAGAGTTGGAAAATTGATGGTTGGAGCATTGGACAATCTATCATTTCTAGGACCCTCAAATAAGGAATTTTGAGATTTTCATCTAAGAAAATGTTTTGCAGCTCCATACATTCCCTTAACTTTAAAATCTGCAACTGTATGAGAAAGCCAGGAGGCATAGCACCCCAATATAATTTTTTCACATCCACACCATCCATGTAAAGCTCAACCAACCTCGAGAAGACTGTGATGTTAGAAAAATGATACTTACTATTATCAATAAGGAACTCAATGCCGTCCCATTCATACAAGTAAAGCTTGATTAAATTATTCATGCCTCCATATTCCACAGGAATAATGTCAGGGACAAAACTTTTCCATCCCATTTGTTCAATATTCGCCAACTCAAGAACTTCTGCTTTCCCCACAAGGTAATGGAACATGGCTTTTGATATTAAATGTTTTATATGTTTTGAATTGAAGCACTTTATTAGGCCATTATCATTACCAACAAAACGTTCAAAACCATCACAAGCAATATAAAACATTCGCAATACAGAAGGAGATACATCATGACCAATTTCATCTTCAATTTCTTTGTCATCCCCTGGTTTCCAATCCATGACATTGTAATTCCCTACAAAATACAATTCTTCCAATTGAGGACAATTTTCAATCACTTCAAAAGGGTTGTTCTTTTGAATTTCACACTTCCTTAACTCCAACCACCTCAACTTCTTTAGATTCATGATATCTTTGGGCAATTCAGAAATTAGACAATTTTTTAACTCAAGTGTCACAAGACTTTGCAAATTCTTCAAAACGGAGATGTCACCAATTTCCCAGCCATCTAAGATAAGAGTATGAATATTCTTTAATGAAAGGAGTGACTGTGACAGTGAAGAAGAGGAAACTTTTCTTGCATCTTCACCAAGTAAAAACAGAATTTTGAGCCTTGACATCCTTGCAAAGAATGCTTTTGGGTCATTCACTACAACATTTCCTCTTATCCAAAGAAGAAGCATTTCAAGTTTTGTAGCATCAACTTGATTGGGAAAATCGTTAGCACTCCAAAACACAAATTGCTTGTTTGCTTTTAAAGTTGTTTTTGAATCCATAATCACCTGAATATCTTCCTTTGCTATCCATTGCGCCACTTCACGAACCAAGTCATGCATTTTTATACACTCTTTCTCCTCAACCTTTAGTAGCAAAGAAGAATCTATGAGCTTATTTTTCAGTTGAAGTGCTTGGGTTCTTGCTGCATAATATTCGTCAACTTCCTCATAAATTCTTGACCCTATACCAAGTCTAATAATAAGGCTTATAGGAAATTCATAGTCTTCTGGAAAAATTGAACACAATATAAAAAGTTTTTGGGCCTTCTCATTATTGAGATTGTCATAGCTTAATTTCAAGCAGTTATAAACCTTCACCAAATCTTCATCAACATCAACAAATGGCTTAGAATCTCGTAAGGTTGTCAAAACTGCATTCCATTCACCGACAGGCCAATTTCTTAATGTGCTAGCTAGTGCTACAATTGCAATTGGCAATCCTTCGCATTCCTTAACAAAATCGTATGCAAGAGAATCATCAACATCACTTCTAGCATGAAACAAAAATAGTTGGCATGCATCCTCATCGCCTAATGTGTGTAGGTGAACTATTTGTTGGCATCTCATGTCTTGACAAACATTTGAATGTCGAGTGGTTATCAAAACATAGCAATTATTGTGATCAATTCCTAATGGAATTCCAATGTCTGTAAGATTTAGCTCCTTCCACACATCGTCTAATATTATGAGTAGTTTTCCTTTATTGTTTGAAAGCCTAGACCACAAAATCTTTGAGTGATCTGCTTCAATTCTTTGATCTAAATCCAAACCTAACGGTCTTGCAATGTCACCTCGAATTTTGTTGATATCTGGAGGATTGGACACAACAACAAAGACAACTTTCTCAAATGCTTTGGACTCTTCAAGTTGTTTGCCTACTTGTGTTGCCAATGTGGTTTTACCCGTTCCCCCCATCCCTTGTAACCCAATCATGTAATGATGTCCATATTTTAAAGCTTCCACAACTTGGTTGAATTTTGTCCTTCTGCTCTCAAAATTCATGAATTCTTTTGAAGCATGGTACTTTATACCTGGAACGTCAGTTGGACGAGCCACCATACTGAAGTTACATTTCTCCGTGTGATCTTTAATGGCTTGTATCCTCTTTGCCAACCTCTTCCCTTGTCGATATTGCAAATAAGGACACCAACTGTAAGACCATGTTTGCTTCATTCTCATGTTCACTTGAATTACTTCATCAGCTTCCTTGATCCAATGTTGAACATCATCTTCAACTTGATTCTCATTTTTTTGGGCATCTTCAATATCTTTTTTAACTTCGTTTCGTTTTGCAACCAAACTGTTGTTTTCTAACACAAAATTATGAATGTGTTCCTCAAAATGACGAAAATACCTAACTTCCTTGATGGTTTTATCCACCAATCTCAAGGCAAGTTGTGTTAAAAATTCTTCCCCCGGAAATGACATCTAAAATGGACATGGCATTAAAATCAAGTGTCAAAAAGCGGTAATTGAAAATGCAAAATGCTATGATGATATACAATATTTTACGTATATGTAACATAATCTAAATTAAGATTTCTCCTGAAGGCAGCCTCTAACTATTTGTATTCTTTTTTCTTTTAGTGTCCCGTGATCCAAAGTTTAATATTTAACTTCCTTGATGGTTTTGATCCACCAACTATGGGCAATTTTTTTATTCAATCTCCACATTGGTCACGATATTCCTGCTATGCCTCGTTATCTAAGAGGGACATGAGACCATAGTTAAAAGTCTTTTCGTTTGTCTACTCTAAAAAAGTACTACAACTTAACAAAAATTCATATATGAAATTATTCAAACCAATCATTTTAAAAAAAAAAACTCCAACTTACTCTTATGATTATTTATTAAATAATTTTATTTTGAATATTTTAAAATTAAAATATATTTTGTGTGATAGGAAATTTAATTAATAAATGATATAAAGAAATCAGATGACTTAAATACCTCAAAAATAGCGTGCGATTGAACGGTTTTGGAAGCAACGAAATTGCAGAACGGAAGTACAAGAGAAGTGAATGAACCATGAACACCAACAAATCACGGAACACAAAGCTGCAATAAGGGAGAAACTTGATTACTTATTTAGTTTATTTTGTGAAAATTAACGAACAGATGCAATCATGAATTTGAAATGAAGTAAAATTGCATGATTTTCCAGCACCTTGTAGGAAAGCATCATGTTTATACCCAATATTTATCTGTCCTCACTCTTCCTTTCAGGGACCAATTTGATAAATTAATTATCAACTTTAAATTAGTTCTCTTGGTTTTTTACTAAATTTTCTTTGTTTGAGTAGAAAAATGTTCAATTTGTGACCGAATTCTTCGTAGAAAACCAATCTCACGATCTTCCAAAATAAAGTTTTGAGAATTTCAATTTGACCTGAAAAGTCGATGAAGTTGTATTCCTAAATTTGTTTTGATTGAGTGATAAATCTCAAATGTGTGATTTCATTATGTGCAGAGAAGGATCTGGATCATAAAGAATAATTTCACATATAAAATAGATAAACAATATCATAACATTTAGTTTATTCATTTAAAAGAACTAATACCTGAAGAGCCATGAAAGTGAAGTGTTGGAGGCGAAGCAATTGGAGAGTGGAAGCAGAGGTAGATGAAGCCAATCTGAGATATGAGAATGATATATGACTGGTACAATATATTACTATGAGAGAGAGAGAGAGAGAGAGAGAGAGAGAGAGAGAGATCCTAATCGAAGAAGGGTTACAATGGAAGCTCTTGAACAAGTTTTAAGTAATTATGATTGAAACAAACTAAAGAGAGCACTAATACCATTTATAATCGAAATATTTAATAAATAACATGCCATCTTCACTTATTAGAGCAACCGACACCAATAATAGTGTGTGGGTGTTTCATTAATTGTTTCACATTGGTATAGTTGTGACAATCATTACCACTAAAATATTGCCTTGCTTTGTCCCCTTCTTTAAATATTTTATACCCTCGAGTCCCAAACGAAATGTTTATGTTATCTTGTAGCCTGGGAGAGATTGCCCATTAATTGAAGACATCTTTGCTTTAAAGAAAACTGAAATGAAACAACCAGCACAACCAACAAAGCCATACACAGGATGCCACGTTAAAGGGCATTGGCTTTGGTGTAAGGGATTTGCGAGTTTGATTCCACTTGTAATCACGTAATCATGTGTCATGTCATTAGTGCATGTGGCTTTGGTATGACGAATTTGGGGCGGATGAAAAAATTTTATGAGTTGGAATAGGGGTATAGATAAAATAATAAGCTAGTTATAATAATTATGTCTATAGCTAGGTTGAATGAAAACATTTTCAAAAGGGTAATTGTTGCAGCTGTTAAATTTAAATTAAATAAATTGAAATTTAATGGTAAAAACTATATTCAAACTTTACTCAAGACTTTTGAAGTCTAGGATTACCTTTCCCTATTATGCCTCATTAGACATAAGTAAAACCCTCTCCTTTAAATAAAAATAAACTATGTGCTTGTTCAAGGATCAAATTTAATGCAAGAGCAATTGAAAACATAGCATATGAGATGTCAAGTCTTGTATATCCGGTGACGAAGTCAACTTTTCAAGTCTTGCTTATATTATTATTCTTTTGTTGATGAATTCTTAAAGAAGCTTATTTATTTAATTATTATGAATTTGTGAGTTAAACCAAATTCCTACTCCTTTTTGCACTATTTTATACTTCCACTTGCGAATCTGATAATGACATTTCAAATAAAAAAGTGTGCCAGCCATTCATAATAATAAGTTATCTGTCAACATGTTTCGTGATTCTTTTCGGTTCTATTCTACAAGTAGCAAATTTTATATGATCCTACAACCAACAGCCATAGAGAACCTTAATCAGTAATTTAATTACAACAATTAAATGTATTGTCCCACTCACATTTTGTTCCATTGTCAAAAATATTTTATTCGTTATTGGTAATTAGTCAGAATCATTAATTACTACAATATTCATGGGAAATGGTATTTTCTAATCAACACATTAATTTGATTTTAGTAAGTTCGATAAGAAACCGAAGATCCTTAATAAAATTATATGAATATATTACTTAATTATCATTTTCCATAAAATGATGTTCATGTAACTACTTATTACTATATATATAGGGTGAAAAAAAGAAAAAAAAAAAGAAAAGAAAAGAGAAGTTTGGTTATATATTAACAATGCTGTAGAATTTAAACAAGCACTGTTCAACATTGCACATAAGTTTGTTTAAATATTAACAAAAACTTAATGAAACAGAGTGAAACAGAGTAAAACAGGGGACTTATGATCAGTAGGAGGCATAAAATCATCAAGTTTTGCTTTTGTAGCCTTCTCCAATTTTTTACATGTTCATTTGTTTATTTCCAATTAGGTGCTGTGTTGGTGTAAAAAATTCCCACATGTTATTAATAAGATATTCATAATTATTACGAATCTTATCCATTCTAGTATAACCACATATCTATTTTAACATATTCATTTTAGCCACCTTATCCTCATTTTACAAAGAGATTATTTATCTAGTTAAAAATATTCACAATGGGTTCAAAAAAATGTGGTTTACATGCAAATTATTTATCATAATATAAATTGTAGAACTAAATGTATGCGTAACATAGTGGAAAAAACTTTCCCTTTTAGTCTCAGGACTGAAGCAGCAGACAGAACTTATGATATAAATACTGAAATAAAAAGGGAATGTGATGAACTTACCTCTTTGTGCAGATTGCTTGACAATGCCTTCAACAAAAGATCGACTTGTCTTCCTTTTCAGTTCTTCAGCTCAAATCAGATCACCTTAAAAGGAAAATTTGTGAATGACAAAGCAATTAACGAAGTGAGAGAAAACTTAAAATGATGAACCAATGCATGTATGTACTTGCTAGCAAAATAGAGCACCTACACAGCCACAAAGAGAATTGCGAAATCTGAGGTTTGTAGAGAAATTTGAGGTTTTTACTGTCGCAATGAATTGGTAGTATTATTGAAGAAGTTATGAATGTGATAGATAATATGCACTCTCCGATCTCAACAAAAGGCTTTGGCTAAGAAAATATTTTATTATGGAATCATTTTCTTTACAAAAATTATTCGTTGGGGATTGTGAAACGTTAAAATTTTTGGTAAAACGTTAAAATTATAGTTAATGATATAAAATTATTGTATATTCATTTCACAGCTTTCGAACACAGGAAAAACTCACTGATACCAATGTGTAAGAATAAAAAAAAAGAAAGATATTAAATTTCAATGAAATCAAACCCAAATGATACAAAACTATAAAAAAATTTGTGAAAAGAATTTTGCTTTTAAACATTAAAGTGGTTTGTCATATGTTCTTATTGTGACATGTCCATCGTGTGCACATTATTGCCTCTCAAAAGAGAAATATGCCTATCGTGTTATATCAAGATTATTCTTCCCTTTTTTGTGTGTGGGATATTGCTTATTTTTATTAACTTGCTAGCCTTTTCCTAACTTATTTATGTGATCATTAATTAATAAGATAAGAATATATGAGGATTTATTAATACTTTAATTTATATATTTTAACTCAATTTGTAGGGTCATCAACAAGAAAAAAATGCACATTAAATTTAAAAAAAAAAAAAGCAAATGACAAGTAGGGACGTTAACAGTAAAATGGACAAAAACAAAGTATATAGTTACATTTTTTCCCCCTCCTTAGAGATTTCAAAGCCATTCGATGATGCCTTGAACAGATAAGTGCCATTTTGTTCCTTTTTTTTTTTTTTTTTGTAGAAGCACAATGCTATGAAGTAAGCAGAAAGCTACTATATATGAAATCTAAATGCGAGCAAACTGCAAAATATAAAAGGATAAACTTATCATTAAGATAAGGAAATTGGATTCACAATAAGCATGATATTTACAACTAATTTTGACAATAGAAGATACAAATAATAATGGGTGGGTAAGGATATTATTAAGAATAGGGTTAAGGTTGATTCAATACATTGAAATTTTTGTGAAACAATTTCCCCCTTAAAATATTTTTTAGCAACAATTTTATTTTTAAAGGTCCCTATTAAATTTGAGGATGTTATGCACCTAGCTATCAAGTTTTGTCTTGGATAGATCTAACTTTCAAGCTGAAACCTAATCAAAAGCAATATTCTCAATATCAATATCAATGAAATTTATACCAAATTTAGCTATCAAGAACCAAAAAACTAGAGTACAAAAACTTTTTTGTATAACTAAAACTTTAGATAAGTTATGTCTCGGGGGTTCATAAGAACTACAGCATGCTTCTAAGTTCAAAGGGGTTTTATAGATATACTTATAGATCATTCACCACTAAAATCCTCACATCTAGAGGATTTAAGCTCAACATGGTTATGAACCAATTCTTTTACCAAATGAACTAAGAGTTGTATCATATAATATTATTTATGAAGAGATTATTTATCTAGTTAAAAATATTGACAATCGTTCAAAAGAAAGGGGTTTGCATACAAATTATTTATCATAAGTTGTATGAGTAACATAGTGGAAAAAACTTTCCCTTTTAGTCTCAGCACTGAAGCAGAAGACAGAAATTATGAGGCAGAGAACTTATCTCATGTAAACACAACAGTCCAAAGGGAACGTGATGAGCTTACATCGAGTTGCAAATTGCTTGACGAAGCCTTCAACAAAAGATCGAGTTGTCTTCCTTTTCACTTCTTCAGCTCAAATCAGATCGATCGCTTTGAAAAGTAAAGTTGTGAATCACAAAACAATTAACGAAGTGAGAGAAAACTTGAAATGATGAACCAATACACTACGTACTTGCCAGCAAAATAGAGCACATACACAGCACACAGAGAACAGCGAAATCTGAGGTTTTTGGAGAAATTTGAGTTTTTTACTGTCACAATGAAGAAGGTCTGAATGTTATAGATAATATACACTCACCGATTTCAACAAAAGGCTTTGGCTAGGAAAATATATAATAATGAAATTATTTTTTTTAAAAAAACTATTCGTTGGAGACTGAAAAAAAATCATTCTGAGCCCAAGTTGTCAATCAAGAATGTATTCAAACAACATTAAAAATGTTGCTATTCACTCTTGTCCCACTTGGAAGATTTTTTAATACAATCCCATTATTTTATTCTATGTCCCTAATTGATTAATTTTAAAATAACTACCGTGTTTTAGGCGTTCTAGTTTGTTTGTTACGTCAGGGACCATGTCACAGAACAATCTGGGTCTTCCACGACCTTAAATTTAGTGTTGAGAATTAAGGCCGGCCCGTTTAGGCCCGAATCCCAAATTCTTACTCTTTCCTCAGGGCCGGCCCGCGGGCCTGAGACCCGTTTAGCTTTTTTTTTTAAATACAACATTAATTTTAATACCAATACAACTCCCTTACTCAAAACATAGAAAGTCATATCTAATTATTTAAATAACTACATTGACAATAATAAATACTTTGAAGGTCTTAAACTTAAATTCGTAAATCATACAACATAAACTTCTTTCTTCATCACTATCTCCAATTTTAAGGACAATTGAATTTGACTAAGCTTCATTAGGAATTGGCTCAGAAGGCTCTACTTCAGGAAAATGAAAAATATCAAGTATTTCATCCTTAACACCACCACCACCATCATTTTCGGTCTTTGGCAAAGTTAGACATGAAAATTGTTTTCAGTATACTACTACAAAAGAGATATTTAACGTCTCCGTCCCACGTCCATCATTTAAAATATAGATGTGAGAGGGGGTTGAGGGGGGTATGCGTACCCTCTCAAGTCCAGCCAAAGTATTGTTGAATTGTAATTTTATTTATTGTTCAATTGTATATATGCTGAATTTGTGACTGTCATAATTAATTTACTTTTTGTATATTTAGACATTTTAATATTTATCTTTTAATTACTTCCCAATTTTTTTTTAACCTTACATACATCTCACGTCCAGCCATAAATGGCTGGACTTGATAGGTATCCATATCTCTCATGTCCAGCTTTTAAATGGCTAGACTTGAGAGGTATGGGCTGGACATGAGAGGCATAAGAGACATTCCCTACTTGCTTGATATGATTGTACTTTTAACGTCTCTAGTAAAGATGTCCACCGTGTGTTGGACGTTAGAAAGCCTTTTTGCTGGACTTAAAAAATCCTTTTTGTGAGTCACATGATTTATAATTAGAAATAAGAAGATATTTAAATGTTATTAATGCAATAAATAAAATGATAGAATAAAGGTTTACATTCATTCTCCAATTTTACAGTTTGACACCTAAGTTTGTCGGTCATGGGCCAGCCAACCCGCGGGTCATGGGTTGGCCCATGGGTCATATGAATGTTTAACATATTTTCACTTTATTCAAATAGATCAAGTTAAAACAATATATTTTTAATTTTGATCTTTAAAAAGTAGTTTGTATATGGCAAACAACGTAATAAGTTTGATATTAAAACTGGAAAAAATAAGGATTCAAGGAATGAAAATATGTATGTGTCTTGTATTCGTCTTTATATAACATATACAATAACTAAAAATAAGTATTTGACTTAAAAAGATTTCTTTTACAATTTGAAGGAAAAGAGGAAGTTGTTATAATATAATACATTAGATAAACGGTAAAAAAAATATAAGAAGAATAAAGAATGTTTAAAGTAAAAATAAAAAGAGTTGGAGGGCCTAAACGGGCCTGCCCTCGGCCCTGCAGGGCCGGCTCTTTTAAGCCTTCGGCCCTATAGGGTCGGCCCTTTTAGGCCCGACTCCCTTTTTTGATACTAAATTACAGGCCTGACACTCGATTTAAATGGGCTTAATCAGGCCTGCCCGACGGGCTCAACCCATTTTCCTGACTCTATTTAAATTTACCATTTCTTTATATCCGATAATTGAAACGCAAATTGAAGGTCACTGTATGACATGCATTGAATGGTTAATAAGTAAAATTGGTCAGGAAACATGGTATATTTTTCTAGTTTTGATATTTAATATAAGAGCTATTTGAAATTTTTTAGAGATATTAAAAAAGGTAATTAATTGATATATTTATCATTTTTTTCTTCAAACAAATTTGTTGTACTCATAAAATGATATATAGTTTAATGATGTAGATAAGTATTTTATAACAAATTTTATAATTAAGTATCTATTTAAACTTTTTAATCTCTAAAAAAAATAGTGACTCTTATATTAAAAACTAAAATTAGCGTTATTAATCTTAATATTGAGAAATTAGTAATGGGAGAGTTTTTGGAAACACAAGTGTGTGTGTCTGTGTGAGAGAGAGAGAGAGAGAGATTTCAAGATATCCGGTCATGAAGTTAACTTTCCTGGACTTGCTCATATTATTATTCTCTTGCTGATGATGAATTATTCGGCTATTCAATTTATTTACTATCAATTTGTGAGTAAAACCAATTTCGTACTTCCTGTGGCTTTGTTATACATCCACTTGCGAATTTGATATGATATTTCAAATAAAAATTTGTGCCATACATAATCATGAATCATTATAGTCAATATGTTAGGTGTGATTCGTTTGGTTTTATTATACAAGTGGCAAATTTTATCTGATACATCCTAAAAAAAATAAATGTATTGTCGCACTCCCTTTGTAACCCATTGTCTAACTAGGCATGCTCACTTTTTTAATTAAAAAAAAAATCAAAAGGCTTAGAAATGTTTCAACGAGATTTTAATATTTTATGCCTTTTTTTTGCTGTTCCTCAAATTAATAACGAAGCATGCATGTGCTTGCTGTGACCTCTGAGCCTTGCACCAACACTTGCGTTTAGTATTTTGAGGGGTTTTGCACTTTCATTTTCCTTAATAATTATATGACTAAATTACTTAATTATCATTTTCCTTAAAATGTTCATGTAAATAGTTGAAAGATCAGTAATAAATTATTGTGGCCAGTAATAAAATGCAGGATATAAGTTAAATAAATCGGTTTACTCTCTCAAAATTTGACTATGACATGCTCTAAAACTATTTTTCCATTTTTTTAACAGGCAGATTGCTTTTAAAAAAACTTGTTTCACTATTTGATATTGACACAAAAATTTCGTAATAACATTCCTAAATTTGATACTGATATATGTAACAAATTTGCAATTGATGATGTTCAGAGTTTTAATTTTGACATTTTTATACTTACCATGAAAATTATATCAAATATATTTGGTAACGAATGTTTTTACCATAAGAAAGCTCGTTTAACTTCTAATTTTGTTCTTCAAAATGATGTAACATTGATCAAAACTCAAAAGCATTCAAAACGGAGAGAGAACCATAAGTACAGGGGGGAAAACATTTCCACAGTTGTTGTCAGAATGATGTAAAAAATGTGAAAGATGACATTTATATAAATAATATACAAAACATGTTGACTTTAATTTCTACACCAAGCAACTGGTATAGAAAACACTTTCTACATGATTAAACCAACACAGAGGTTTTCTTTGAAAAATTATTGAAAGTTCCAATATTTAGGAAAATTTTGCCTAAATTTTATTCACTTTTTATTTGTTAATTTATAAATATGTGTATATGCTCTTTGAAAGTGTTAAATTGTTTGATTTGATGTGTTGTGATATGTGAAAAATTATTGTTTGAACTGTAATTGGTTTGAAAAAAAATATTGAATTTCAATTGTCTCTAAAAAAAAATTTTTTCCTACACTCACTTCATTCTCTCAATCTCACAAAAAGCGATGATCTTATCTGATCATTATGGAAAAAATAGGAAGAAGCTCTCACTTATGAAGAGGGCTAACATATCTTTGAGAGAATCATTATAAGGTCCCAAAAAATGGATGTCATCACCAACAAACCCTGCAACAATTAAGCAGTATGCAATGACAAGATTTAATACAAGAAATAAAATTAATTATAAGAACATATCTAACAATTAATAATGTTTAAAGTAGCAGTAGCAGTATAGGAGAAGTGGCAATGGAAATATTTCTTTGTCTTACTCGTAGACAAGGCATCTCATCTTACTCCTGCAACACACAATAACAGTAAAACTTAATAAATATTCACTTACACATAAAATTGTATATTTAATTCTTTTTTTAAGAAAAACACTGTCAATATGAAATTGCGAATACGCAATGCACAAGTGCGCATGCCTATGCCTCATATTTCGTAGAGAAATAATTTTTTAATCATATTCATAAGATATAAGTTATTTTTGGAGGAAAAAGACACTGTGATTGTTGGATCTGCACTTACATAAATAATAAACTACCATTTCTAAGATTCTTCTGATTCATTCTTTAAATTCTAACACTGACCAAATAACCAAAGTTCCTCAATGATGAAAATAGTTAAAGGCAACTATTGCTACCTAGTGAACATATAATCAAGGTTCAAATTACCCTTAGGAGATGTGTACATGATTGCATCTAGTATGGAGATATTTATGCTTAAGCAAAAATATATATATATATATATATTGTTACCTCGTGAAGATAGAAACGCCATAGCTGGGTCTGATGTAAGCAAGAGCATGGAGCTTTGGATTTGGCCCTTGAAAGAGACATCCACAAATACATTCCCAAAGAACTGTGTTTTGTTGACTCTCATTAATTCAAGTTCTGCACTTGTTATTAATTAACTTGTCTCAGTGAGATGATAAACGTAGTTTCTAAGCTTATAGCCCTTTCAATATTCACTTTGTACTTTTTGAGCAATACTTTGATGTGCAGCTAATTGTCTTGCGTGAAGTTAAATACCCATTCAATATTATAGCAAGAATTTTTAATATAAGGTATGTGTTAAAAAGTTTCGGTGAATTGGATCCAAAAACTCACCAAAACCTAGATATAATACCTACGGGACCAAAAAGTGTTTATAAAGATAATTACATATCACTTGTCCTCACATTAACAAAATTTAAACTTACAACCTTATATTAACGAGTCAACCTCTTTATCAATTAGATTAACCATTATTGACAAATGCCTCTTTCAGCTATTGCTCCGATCTAATCTTCATAAGGCAGCAAAAGCATATGGGTGCCATATTCATCAAATCCTCCCTAACCTAAGTTCAAACCTACACGTATGAGGAAAAAAAATAGACACAGAAAGAAAGAAAATATTTTACCGAGAGAGAATAGCGGTTCAGAGTCACACAATAAGGGTTTTCTTTTTCCCAAAAAAAAAAAAAAGAATTCACAAAAAAAATGGGAGGTATTTTGAAATACCTCATGGAGAGTATATTCCCTTGTTCTTCTTCTTTCTTGCCGTTTCGAACCTCAGACCATTTGGTTAAATGCACAGTGCACAAACCAAGTGGTCAGAAGTGATTTTGGCATCACCTACATGCACAGCACAGAAATTATATAAAATCAGCGACCTTTCCGTCTACTTACATAGGAAAATTTAAGTTTTTGTTAATATTTTTTTTTAAATATAACTAGAAATATCCCCATTTGTTGGCAGGAAAAAAAGTGATATGCAGGAAATCAAAGGATTGATGACATTCAAAATGAATAAACATGGGTAAAAATTGAAATGATTTCAATTATATTGTATTATAATTTTAAGCCATCCGAGTAGCTATTGCCTAAAGATAATTCATATTTCATCTCCGTGTATGTTTAAATGAAATTGAAGTGTGATTTATATTATATGATATTATAATTTTTAACTACTCAACTCTTATGGGAAAGAACCCATTCGGTCTGTGTGAATTTTAGTTAGGATTGAAAAACTCAAAACTGCCCCATGTAGTTTATGTTCATGCACTTTTATTCCATGTGCAACTGGTACGTACTGTAAATTTTTCTACCTGTACAAATACAAACAAACTTTTAAATCGATATAAAACCCCTCTTACATACTTACCTTATAGACAGTAAAATACATTGGAAAAGTAGCTCTCACCTCTAGTTCAAATGATCAATAAGTGAAGAAAAATGTGATCTCCATGAACCATCTTAAGGTATATTTAGATTAACGATAAAAATTACTTTTCTAATATAATTTACAGTTTATAAAATAAGTATGTAAGAGAAATTTTACACCAACCACGCTGCTTACTCACGTGCCATTGCTTCTCCTTTATCTCTCTCTTTTCCCTCTCCCTGCCATTCATTACTAGCCAGAGGAATACTCAAAATCGTTTATTCTTTTCTGTGAGCCCATCTTGCCCAGAACTCCACACCCACCTAAAAATCAAGAATATACAGCTAAATTTAGGACCCAGATTCGTTGAAGAACGGAGTTAATTCCCCATTCTTAATCGTTGAGTAATGAATCTGGGAAAGAAAACAGAGCTCACAACGGCGCCAACAGAGAGAGGCGAATGTACCAAATAAAAATTAACTAAATTTTATATAAAGTACAATAATCAGTCAAACTAATATACTCCTCCTAGCCTTCTACTGTTGTACATATAAATATACAGATCCACCAGTTTTAGCTTCCTAACACACAACTAAACAAGAAATAAAGCCACAGAGAGGGAGAGCTCTCAATCTCTCATGATAATTAAAAACATTTTTAATGATTCAATATATATATTCCTTCTTTTTCTTTCGATTTTACATAACAGTTACTTTTTTACCAAAAAAATGGTGTACTCGCCTTGTTGTATGAGCCAAGCGGTAGCAGATACATTTAAATTGTCTAACCAATAAAAATTGGTTCATTTGGTAAGAAATTAGCTTACAACTCATAAGTTCGTGAATTCAAATCTCACTGACTAAGTAAGTACTTTGTTGGTAGACGATTGATAATTACCTTTGTAAGCGTTTTTTGAACCTGAAGGCATACCCAAACCCTGATAATCCCCCGAAATCCAATTCATATAAACTTCTTGCAAAAAAAAAATTGTGTTGGGCTGAAAGCGGAGGTTGACAATTGATAGAACAGCTTATAATGTTGAACCTGAAGGTATATCGAAACCCTGATAATTCCTTGAAATCCAATTCATATAAACTTTCTTGCAAAAAAAACAATTGTGTTGGGCCGACAGCAGAGGTTGACAATTGATAGGACATCTTATAATGTTGGGCGTTAGTATTTCAACTTTATAAAGAGGCCCAATACTTATAGGACCACATTGAAGTTGTCATTTTTTTTTGTAGGGGTGTGAAAATTTCTCTTATCCTGACAAAATTGTCCATGTCAACTTTTAAATATTCCATAGCTATCATCTCAGCTTACAACTCTTCCTGTTTCGTCGAAGTTTTCACAGTCGCTTCTCACCTCCGTGCTTTGTCGTCACTTTTACTCCAATCATCGTCGCAACCTCCTCTAGCCGTCGCTGCAGCAGCTACACAACTGCCGGTGGATCCTTAACCTTGATAGTTGATTGTTGCCGCCGGCTTCTCCCCCGCAGTTCATTCATTCTCGTCATCGTTAATGGTGTGAAAGGGAGGAAGAAGATGGTGATGATGACGAGAGGGGCAGTGGCGCGGATGAAGAGTAGAGGGTTTTTTGGTCCTTTTCTTTTCCTGAAAGATGGTATGTTTTGAGTCATGGTGCAACCATGGAAAAGCTAAGGAAAGCTTCAACAACTTGCACAACAAAATTTTATGGCAAATAATTTGAGGGAGAAGTTTCTGAGTGGTAGAAATGGTTTGGCTTGAATGGTTGCTGAACGTCATGGGAGGCAACAAATGGTGGAGTGTCTATGAAGATTGACTCTCTCTGATCATCTCCTTCTTCCTTCTTACTTCTTTCTTCGGTATGACCCTTTTCCCATTTCTCAATTTCGATGCATTGTGATATAATTAAATATTCTCTTTAATATGAGCAAGTTAACCTCTCATGAGATTTAAGAAACTAAACATGTTACTTACAAATGCTTATTTAAGTATATCATTAGATTAATTTATAAGTCAAACAAATTAATTTTTTAAAAAATTATAAATATAAATAATTTAAAGTAACTTATTTAACTTTCTTAATGTTTAAAAAAGACAATTGACTTATTAAAGATTGAAATTGTGATATTAATTTATAAGTAAGATAAATTAATTTAGAGAAAAATGTTTTAAAACAATTTGTTTAATTCGTTTAATTTCCACAAAAAAAAATTGTATTGATTTTGTTTCAGTGACAGGAGGTAATATAAAACAGATAGCAGAGTGACAAGTTTTTAACAATAAAAAAATAAGTAAGAAGTAGTCATTTTGATATAAATATTATAAAAAAAAGAATAAAAATGTAAATAAAATAATAAAGATATATTTATCAATTTATAATTAACTCACCTCATCTTCCCAACCAAACAATAAACCTGTCCCCTCCTTTACTCCCTTCCAACCAAATAAGGTTCACAACCTCTCCTAACCCTCCATAGCCTCCCTTTAATTAACCCTAGCCTCACTTCAAACCAAACAGGTCCTTAAGTTCCTGAGTTCATCACCGAATATTACAGCATGGGTGACTCATTTATAGATATTTGTGTAAGCCACACACTTTTATTTTCCAAAAAAAAAAAAAAAAGGAAAAATGAAATCCCTAGTCGACTTCAACTCACTGCTCTGAAGCCTCTGTGTTCCTATTTCCCTAATCCCCAAATTCTGAGACCAGCCAATTCGTCTTCCTCTCTTCTTCTGCTCTGAATTCTGAACTTCGCTGCTGCTCATGACCGTTTCCTCTCCCCTGAGCGTCGTTCTCCTTACTCTGTCACCTTCCTTCATTGCTACTTCGTTCCCAGTTCTTCCTCTTCCATTCTGGTAGGGCCTGCCTTCCATTGACTCTCCATTCTGGCAAAAAATTACAGCGAAAAACACTGTAATGCTGTTTTGGGACGATGGACTCCAGTTTTCATTAAAAAAAAAGAGGTATACAACGAACTTGAATGCAAATATGCAATGGCCAAAGAGAGAGAAAATAATATGGGTGCTATAGCAGTCTTTGTGTGTGCTGTGGACTTTTAATAACCGGTTTTAACCTTAATCTAACTTTTTTTAAAAAGAAACCATAAAAACTAAATAAATTACTTAACAATATATATATTCTAAAATACTTATACTTATAATTAATTTAAATATGAGTCTATATAAGTTAGATAAATTAATTTAGAGAAAAATGATAAATATCTTCTGAAAAAAGTTAACTGACTTTTATATTTACACCTAAAGTTAATGATTAATTTGATTTTTGAACTGTATTAATTAAATACATATTTATGTTCGATAATTTGTGAGTTTCTTTTGACCATGGAAAAAAATCGGCTTATGTTTGGAGCATAATTATATCAATTTTTTTTATATACATTATACTAAGTTCTCCAATAATACATGCTTATATATTCTATTTTTCATATCAATTTATAATTAAATAATAATATTATAAAAGTAGGATACATAGTCATATATTGATACATTCATATTGACATTGGCCTCGTAGTTTAGCTTTCGTTTTTTTTTCTCCCTTGTAATTTAGCTTTCGTTAGAACTAATGAAATGTGTTAAGTCTACGGGAACCTACCGTAAAGTGGTGGGCTCAGGTTGGCGTTTTATCATCCTGTCAATATAAGTATTGCACGGGCTAGCACTGTTGATCTAAGGTTTATAAGGCCAACTTGATTACCAATTATATAATATAATAATTAATAATAAATAGGATTGAATTTTGTAGAAAGGTCACAACTTAGAGAACCCAGTTCTCAATAAAAATAAAATATGTATTCCTAAAGAAATATTGAAATGATTACATTGAGAGAATAGTATTATTTGGCAAAAAATAATAATAATTAATCAACATATAATATACAATTACATCCCATAGGCTGGTTTTTTAGGCAGATATGTGAACAGTAAAAAAATTTGGTCAAATGCTACACTTTTAAAAATATTTAGGCAAATGTTACAGTTAAACTCGCTCTTCAGGTGAACAAATTTAAATTTGTACTGAACTCGTTCACCTGAAAAACGAGTTCAGTACATAGAGATGGGAATTAGGGCCGGCCCTACAGGGTTTAGGCCCGTTTAGGCCCTAATCCCAAAATTCCCCTCATTTTTGAAGCCCGGCCCGCGAGAGGTCAGGCCGAGGGCCGGCATTGTTCATTTTTTTTTTAAAATACAATTTTTTAACATAATGCAATTTTTCTTACTCAAAAACATAGAAAATTATATCTAATTATTTAAATAACTACATCCAAAATAATAAATACTCTGAAAAGTCTTAAATTTAAGTTCACAAATCATACAATATAAGCTTCTTTCTTCATCAATCATCATCATTATCTTCAATTTTAAGAATATTTGAATTTGACCAAGCTTCATTAAGAATAGACTCAAAAGGCTTTGCTTTAGTGAGATAAAAAAATATAAACTATTTCACCTGTAACACCATCATCATCATCATTTTAAGTTTTTGCAACAAATAATAAACCAAAATCATAAATTTAAAATATGTTTATTATGTAAAATACATATAAATTATTAAAAAAAT
>QFDD01001408.1:0-29783 GCA_006871305.1 Vachellia collinsii
TATGCTTCCTTTGCTTCTTTTTTTTTCTTGAAAAATTACATTAAGGTCCCACGCAAAAAAATTAATATTAGAAATGTCTCAAAAGGTTTTTAATAATAAGTAAAAGAGTACCATTGACAAGTGAATAGGTTATCAGTAGCAACATTTGAAACCTTTCTTATATTAATTTTCTTGTGTGGGACCTTAATGCAATTTTTCTTTTTTTTATTTACTGTTTTTATTAATATTTAGTGACAAAGGGAAGAACTAGATGATATTTCTTCTTTTCCTTTTTTTTTACTTCAAACATGATTTTTTTATGATAAATTCTTAGATTTTTATGATTAATGAATGAATTTTAATGATTTTTTTTATTATGAATTGTTATTAATTACAGTGACTAAAAGATTTTAACTGATAAAGATGAATATTTTAAAATTAAACATTATTAAAAGTATTATATTTTAATATTGTCAATTAAATATCATTATTTTAATAGGCCGGTCTGACCCCGGTTTGACCCCGATCTGACCCATTAACCCTTGACCCACTACCTCGACCCGTTCAGTACCCGGTCCGGCTTTTTGAACCTTGCCTACATAAGAAGCTCCTCCGTTCTGCTCTTTTCTTTTTGTTGTATAGATGCTTAGTATGATGAACTTCCTTCAAGAGAATCAAAATTCATCAGTTTCATTTGTGCAAAAAACATTAAATGCTCCAACACTTCCCAAATTTTCATCGTACACAAAATCTTCCATCCATCATTTCACGCATATCAATCAATTTTTCTCAAAAGAAAAAAACATTTTACAATATTTCTATTTAATATTTGTATTTGTTTTCCCGTTTAATATATTTTGAAAATTATAAAAAAAATTTGTGATACTCAGTACATCACAATCAACTTCTCGGCACTTCATTTGCATCGTCTACATAAGAAGCTCCTCAGTTCTGCTCATTTTTTTTGGTTGTATAGATGCTTAGTATGATGAACTTCCTTCATGAAAATCAAAATTCATCAGTTTCATTTGTACAAAAAACATTAAATGCTCCAACACTTCCCAAAGTTTCATTGAACACAAAATTTTCCATCCATCCTTTCACCCATATCAATCAATTTTGCTCAAAAGAAAAAAAATGTTTTATAATATTTCTACTTAATATTTTTATTAGTTTTCCCGTTTCATATATTTGGAAAATTTAAAAAAAAATTGTGTGATACTCAGTACATCACAATCAATGTCTCTACACTTTGTATGCATCACCTACATAAGAAGCTCCTCCGTTCTGCTCTTTTTTTTTGTATAGATGCTTTGTATGATGAACTTCCTTCATGAGAATCAAAATTCATCAGTTTCATTTGTACAAAAAACATTAAATGCTACAACACTTCCCAAAGTTTCATTGAACACAAAATCTTCCATCCATCCTTTCACCGATATCAATCAATTTTGCTCAAAAGAGAAAAACGTTTTATAATATTTCTATTTAATATTTTTATTAGTTTTCCCGTTTAATATATTTGAAAAATTAAAAAAAAATTGTGTGATACTCTGTACATCACAATTAATTTTTCTGCACTTCATCTCCAACACCTATATAGGAAGCTCCTCCATTCTGCTTTTTTTTTTGTTATATAGATGCTTAGTATGATGGACATCCTTCATGAGAATCAAAATTCATCAGTTTCATTTGTACAAAAAATATTAAATGCTCGAACACTTTCCAATGTTTCATCGTACACAAAATCATCCATCCATCATTTCACCCATATCAATCAATTTTTCTTAAAAGAAAAAAACATTTTATAATATTTCTATTTAATATTTTTATTAGTTTACCCATTTAATATATTTTGAAAATTAAAAAAAATTGTGTGATACTCAGTACATCACAATCAATTTCTCTGCACTTCATCTGCATCACCTACATAAGAAGCTCCTCCGTTGTGTTCATTTTTTTTTCGTATAGATGCTTAGTATGATGAACTTCCTTCATGAGAATCAAAATTCATCAGTTTCATCTGTACAAAAAACATTAAATGCTCCAACATTTCCCAAAGTTTCATTGTAAACAAGATCTTTCATCCATCCTTTCACCCATATCAATCAATTTTGCTCAAAAGAAAAAAAAGGGTTTATAATATTTCTACTTAATATTTTTATTAGTTTTCTTGTTTAACATATTTGAAAAATAAGAAAAATTGTGTGATACTCTGTACATCACAATCAATTTTTCTGCACTTCATCTGCATCACCTATATAGGAAGCTCCTCCATTCTGCTTTTTTTTTTTTTGTTGTATAGATGCTTAGTATGATGAACATCCTTCATGAGAATCAAAATTCATCAGTTTTATTTGTACAAAAAACATTAAATGCTCCAACACTTCCGAAAGTTTCATTGTACACAAGATCTTCCATCCATCCTTTCACCCATATCAATCAATTTTGCTCAAAAGAGAAAAACGTTTTATAATATTTCTATTTAATATTTTTATTAATTTTCAAGTTTAATATATTTTAAAAATTAAAAAAAATTGTGTGATACTCTGTACATCACAATTAATTTTTCTCCACTTCATCTGCAACACCTATATAGGAAGCTCCTCCATTCTGCTTCTTTTTTTTTTGTTGTACAGATGCTTAGTATGATGGACATCCTTCATGAGAATCAAAATTCATCAGTTTCATTTGTACAAAAAATATTAAATGCTCTAACACTTTCCAATATTTCATCGTACACAAAATCATCCATCCATCATTTCACCCATATCAATCAATTTTTCTCAAAAGAAAAAAACATTTTATAATATTTCTATTTAATATTTTTATTAGTTTTCCCATTTAATATATTTTGAAAATTAAAAAAAATTGTGTGATACTTAGTACATCACAATCAATTTCTCTGCACTTCATCTGCATCACCTACATAAGAAGCTCCTCCGTTCTGCTCATTTTTTGTTGTTGTATAGATGCTTAGTATGATGAACTTCCTTCATGAGAATCAAAATTCATCAGTTTCATTTGTACAAAAAACATTAAATGCTCCAATACTTCCCAAAGTTTCATGGTACACAAAATCTTCCATCCATCCTTTCACCCATATCAATCAATTATGCTCAAAAGAAAAAAAATGTTTTATAATATTTCTACTTAATATTTTTATTAGTTTTCCTGTTTAATATATTTGGAAAATTTAAAAAAAAAATATTGTGATACTCAGTACATCACAATCAATGTCTCTGCACTTTGTCTGCATCACCTGCACAAGAAGCTCCTCCGTTCTGCTCTTTTTTTTTTTTTTTTTGTATAGATGCTTAGTATGATGAACTTCCTTCATGAGAATCAAAATTCATCAGTTTCATTTGTACAAAAAACATTAAATGCTCCAATACTTCCCAAAGTTTCATTGTACACAAAATCCTCCATCCATCCTTTCACCCATATCAATCAATTTTGCTCAAAAGAAAAAAAATGATTTATAATATTTCTATTTAATATTTTTATTAGTTTTCCTGTTTAATATATTTGAAAAATAAAAAAAATTGTGTAATACTCTGTACATCACAATCAATTTTTCTGCACTTCATCTGCATCACCTATATAGGAAGCTCCTCCATTCTGCTTTTCTTTTTGTTGTTGTATAGATGCTTAGTATGATGAACATCCTTCATGAGAATCAAAATTTATCAGTTTTATTTGTACAAAAAACATTAAATGCTCCAACACTTCCGAAAGTTTCATTGTACACAAGATCTTTCATCCATCCTTTCACCCATATCAATCAATTTTGCTCAAAAGAAAAAAACGTTTTATAATATTTCTATTTAATATTTTTATTAATTTTCCTGTTTAATATATTTGAAAAATTAAAAAAAATTGTGTGATACTCTGTACATCACAATTAATTTTTCTGCACTTCATTTGCATCACCTTTATAGGAAGCTCCTCCATTCTGCTGTTTTTTTTTGTTGGTGTATAGATGCTTAGTATGATGAACTTCCTTCATGATAATCAGAATTCATTAGTGTCATTTGTACAAAAAATATTAAATGCTCCAACACTTCCCAAAGTTTCATTATACACAAAATCTTCCATCCATCCTTTCACTTATATCAATCAATTTTGCTCAAAAGAAAAAAAACGTTTTATAGTATTTCTATTTCATATTTTTATTAGTTTTCCATTTCATATTATATTTGGAAAATTTATAAAAAATTGTGTGTCTAAAATATTGCTGCAAAAAAAATTAATTTTTGAACAAATATGTATACACTTAATGAAATGTTAATATAAATTAAATTATATATTTGGAACAATTCGTTTTATAATCTGTTTGATATTAATATAATATGCTCACAATTATACCATTTTGTAATATTAAAATTAAACTAAAATGTGTTTGGGTGTGTATAGTAACCTAAGATCACATCCTTTACCATAAATCTGATTGTGGAATTGTACTTACTTGTCACATGGGCTCTATTACATATATATATCTACAATCAGATTTTAGTGTAAGGAGTTCATTACACTCAAGGACACACAATAACTTGAAATGATAGGTGAGTGACCTCTCTGTTTCCTCTCATGTTAAATGAGAACATTAAATAAATTGAAATGATAGCTTCATGTGATTAATGTATTTTTTAAGCTAAAATGACACATTTCATAATAATTAATTGATGTTGCAAAAATAGGTAAAAAAGCAGAGACATTGGTTTATAAGGGAGACAATATATTACACGAGAACGCAACAAAGTTCACAAAATAGAAATGAACTCAAACTCCTACTCTAGACATGACTTAATATGCTAACTCTAGACACCACACAGGCATTCATATAGAAGCCACAACCTTGAAAATATATAAAACATCACCCGATTATATGTCACCCAATTACATGGAAGATTACTGCTAGACATAACAAAATGAGTGCAATGTATAAACCATGCTTTTTAATCACCATCAAATTACATTTCAAAATATTTGGGTATTGTCACCCTCAATAGTTTGCATCTTGACTATACTAAGTATTGTTGTTGAACCCCAAACTCTCACCCAGTTCAATGTTTGATGGAAGTAAACCATCTCATCATCGGACAGATTTACCATGGTATGTTCTGGAAACATGATGTCAATTTGAATTGAAGTAATAACTGGGTTATTATGCAAATATGCTTGTGGTTGTATCCTCACTTGTGATGGTTAGATTCTCATGTACATATTTGTCTAGATGTTTTGGATAACCAGAGGCTGTTGGAGTGTGAAAGGCATCCTTACCCTCAAATAAGGTTCGTATCTTCTTAACAAATGGATGTAATCACTCTTGGTTAAATAGCCAAAATTATCTACAGACTCCCATTCCATGCAGCAAAGACCATAAGAACGAGCAAAGCCATAAATTCAACACATAGGAAGATAATGTTGATCATACCACATTAATGTCCCAACTGTGATACTACTTCCTTCTACAGTTTGGAGTCAAACTCGTGCACGAGCAAAGGCTAGATGTGAAAAAACGTCCATAGGTCCACAGTTGATAGTAAGTAGTAGAACATCAAAATCTCACTATAGTTGCACCAAGAAATCCATTTGCTCTTCTGAGAACATGTCATAAAACCTAATCTTGGAATATGCTATTTGTTTTCCCTCTTTAGAAACTTCACTAACCATGTAGTTGCCATGCAACGAAGGTCATTGCATAAATAGGTCGATTTAGCATACTTGCCTTAAATGAGGAGAACAAACTTTATTACATCTGACAATTGTTGGTTGAAATGGCATTTATGGCAAGGATGTTGTTTTTAGTATATGAAACACACAATATGTGACTTAGTTTGTCGAAGTGTACCTACGTATTTTACTCATTTAAGTGATTTTCATGGTGATTGTCAAACCTGAAGTTGTGGGATCAATAAGATGTTTCTTTCTTTAAGGAATCAGTGGGAGCTAAAATTTTTCTTACACAATGATCGAGATTTTCATTGGGTTCTAGGCATGCAAACTCTATTTCGTATCATTTATTATGCCTAGGACGTTATGAATATGATAATAGTCATGCTTCTATTGTCAATTCTTCTGCATCAGTTGCAGAGGAACCTTCTTCTGTCTAAATTTATTTAGTACTTCAAACATTAAATGCTCTAACATCTCCCAAAGTTTAATTGTACACAAAGTCTTCCATCCATCCTTTCATCCATATAAATCATGACTACCCTTTTCTATGCACATATCCTGCCTAGAAGAGGAAAAAAAATTGGTATAATCTTTTTTAATACAAAATTTGTATAATCTTTTCATTATATTATCTACTTTTTTTCCGTTCTATTTAATTACTTTTATATCGCTTCCGGGTGGGTCAATCTAATATTCCTTTCAAAATATGTTTGTAGCGTCATAGTTAAAGGGAAATGGTATTAAAAGATAATATCAACCAAAGTTCAAATAAGATATATTGTCTCCTATCAAATCATGAAACTATAAACGTATCATTTGTACAACAAAATTTTATCGTACATAAAATCTTCCATCCATTCTTTCACCCATATCAATCAATTTTACTCAAAAGAAAATAAATTGGCATCGTCTTTTTATTAATAGTGTGCCTTCCATTGTTCAAATGGTTACATTCTACTTCATTTAAAATAATATATGTTGTCTATGCATTTCATTACTCTTTCCATACATCATTCATCTTATTTACCAATCTCTCCCTCGTCATATTTAATATCTAATCTATCTTTTTATACCTTATTTAACATTTTTATTAGTCTTCCATTTAATATATTTGGAAAATTTATAAACAAAATTTTGTGATCTTTTTATTGTTGGACAAAAAAATTATTTTTTTAACAAATATGTATACACTTAATGAAATGTTAATATAAATTAAATTATATATTTGGAACAATTTGTTTTATAATCCGCTTGATATTAATATAATATGCTCACAATTATGTCATTTTGTAATATTAAAATTTAACTAAAATGTGTGTATGTACAGTTACCTAAAGGTTACATCTTTTAAAATAAATCTGAATTTGTCATGTGGACTTGTACCAACATCATTTATTTTTCATTTTCTTTTTAATCATGTGTTATTTGTGCATAAAATATATTATTTCCGAAAACTTTATCAAAATAGAGAACTTTTTCACATAGTTCCATGCAACTCGTAGCAGTTGAGCAAGTAATTGTTCCATGTAATGAAGTTTGAAATTTTATGTTATATTTTTAAAAATAATTTCAAATATAACGTTTATAAGATTGAAAGTATTCATTTTTGTTGGGCATATTAGTAATTAGTATACTTTTTTTTTGTCTTTATATATAGATTATAGATTTTATTGTGTTCTACAATAAACAAGTCATTCACTATTAATTGTCATTAACAACACTTTTATATTGTCACTCTCAAATGGAAATGATATTAAATGGTAAGATGAAGCCAAATTTAAATAACATATATGAAATTTTATCAAATCACATGTCTTCATTGATGTTGGTATGATGAAAGGATAACAATCTAACATACATACTTAAGTTTAAACAATGCTGACTAAATAGTGTGTTGGTAAAAGACTTCACTTTGTTTGCACTATAGTTAACCTTAGTTAGGTTGCATCTCAAACATAGTACACAACTATGCCTACATCACTGATACACAATTGACATGCAATGTCACATGCCTCAGCCTCATCAAGTCATTTCCATTAGCACTGACAACCATCATTCCCTGCAATCCATTCAAAGATATTTTCATAATCACCATATCGGTGTCTTAATTGTCCATTAAAAAGTGTGTGCTTTTGAGGAAGTCAGATATTTTGTACCAACCTTTTTTAATCTAATACTCTATTTAAATGTTTCAATTATTATTCAAATGTACACAATATTGCCCTTTTCAGTCCTGTCTTTTAACTTCTTCAATATACTCTTCAACATTATTTGCTACCAAGCTACTGCGATGAACTCAAGATCGTTGATTAAAGACCTCCATGATGGTATTGACAGATAGAAGCTCCTGGTTAGGGTGTTTTGAAAGTGGAATATATATCAAAAAACCTCTCTTGATTAATTGTTTGCTATATCTATGGTGCTCATTGATGAGGAGGTACAATTATCTGCCCCTTCATTCAACTATCATCTAATTGTTCAAACAATCATCATGCTTACGATTTCTATTTATTCATTCATGACAAAAATTTTAACTACATTGTCACTAATATTGAATTATTGGTGTAGGGAAACAAAATCCATGCAAGTGTTCTAAACAAATGGATACGCGATGACTATCGTCGTACTGCTATTGAAGGCCACATATATTTCATAGCAAATTTTGTTGTTACTCAGAATATCAGTCAATACCAACCAACACAACATGAATATAAGATAACCTTAACACCACACACATATATCATGGAGGATGATGGTCCAATTCCTTCATACTCATACTCGTTCTTCCCTTTATCGGAATTATGAAGACCAGCGAGTTTAATTATATAGACTATTTAATTGGTAGAGATTTTATGGTGTATATATAAATTAGATAATTCCAGGTATAATTAATATCTTCACTAATGTTATTTTAACTTTGTTGTAGATGTAATTGCATATGTTAGGTCTATAGGAACACTTGAGAAATATTGCAGGGGCAATGAGACCAAACATAAACTTCGGATGGTTTTAACAGACAATGAGTACTTATCAACTAACTCATTACTATTTTTATTGGTTATATTTATTATCTTTGCTTCCTATTTAATGAGTACTTATCAACTAATTCATTACTATTTTTATTGGTTATCTTTATTATCTTTGCTTCCCATTTAGTTATATCCTAGTAAATAATATATTCTTCCTTTTCAACTAACATATTACTCATGCTTGAAGTGAAAATGCTGTTGAGTGGCTACTTTTTTATGAGTGTTCCACAAATGTTTACTCTAGCCACCTTGAAAACATGGATACTCCAGTTGTCATTATTCTAAATTTGGCTAGAATTGGCTTTGATGAGGATGGTAAGTCTACCCTTGACATATGTTGATATTGATAAACAAGACAACTGCATTCTCTTCAATTTGGCTTACAATAATTTGTTCATTTTGTTTCAGGTGTTCCTCAAGTGTGTAACTCTTACAATGCAACAAGAGTTTCTTTCAATGATCCCATTAAAGAGGTTCGTGCATTCATTGACGGGTGCAATGGATATCATCCAATAGTATACATGATTCACTAACATTTTTATTGAACTGTCCTGCAAATCCTAATAACCATTTTATTGTATGTGTTTGAATAATTGTAGCAGAAAGGAAAGATCATCAGCTATCTTGACCATACTTAGTCAACAAATACCTTCTCAATCCAGCCAACAATCTTCATCTTCCATATTATGCAAGGAAAATCGTATCCCTATATCTAGCATAAATGACCAAAACATTGTGAGTACCATTCCATAATAATCTTTTATTTCATATTGTGTAAAATCGTTCCATTTATTCGAAAGAAGAACACTGACAATGATTATCACTCTATCTTGGTAGGGAGATAGTTTTGTCATCAATTGTGAGGTTCAAAAGCTAGAGACTATTCATGGTTGGATGTATGATGGATGTGGTAAATGCTCAAGCAAAATTAAAATTGAGAATGGAAAGCCAAGGTGTGCAAATTGCAAGAATGAACCGCAGTCAGTTGAACCCAAGTAATGCAAATGTTATATTTCTTTTGAATTATGATTACTGCATTGGAACAACTGTCTAATAATTTTTAAAATATATATTTGCAGATTAAAGCTGCACTACACGGTTGTTGATTGGAAGTGGTAGTGCATCTATTCTTTTTTGGGATAAACAGGCTGTTCAACTTGTCGCGAAGTTTGCTTCTGAACTAAAGCACATCCTTAACTTGTGTTGGATCACAATGGTCATTTTTACTGAGTTATTTCATTTCATTTGTATGCTAATTTGATGTTGCTTTAACAGAACAAAAGTGAGTATGACATACCTGATGAGTTGGATAATGTTGTTGTCAAGAGGATCCTCCTTAAGCTGAAGCGCAATGATTACAACCAAAGGCATCCATCTTCAAGCATAAGTGTAGTTCATTACATTCTATGTGAAGACCTTATCGAGAAATTCATAGAGGCATCTACTGATGTATGCATAAATTAGTTTTCAAAGTTCAGAATTAACTACATTTGATTACATTTTTAAATGCATCACTTAAAACATGCCTTCCACTTTGATAATGCATTACACTATCTTTATTCACTATTCCTATCATTCATAATAAATGAACCTTATTTTACACTTAGGATGATGCTCAACTTGTAAAAGAGGCGCAACAGGTCAGCTTGAGTTATTCTTCCCTTTCATGTTTCTTAATTCTTATATACTATATGTTATCTTTGTCATGGAATAAATTTTATACAGACTTCTACTCAAGCAAGTAATGAACAAAGCTCTTCTGTTGAACACACCATGTCATCTGATACACATATAACAACCACAATTAATCTAGATCTAGATGAAATCCCTATATCAAAGCTTTCACATAATGCAATGCCACATCATGCAAAAGTCAAAAGGAGGAATACAGGGAAGCGATCAATTGTTGTTGTTATTGATTTTACAAATATATCTCATGCATTAAGTAACAATGTACAAGATGAAAGGCTGCTCAAAGTAGTGAAGCAAGAAAAGTAGTCTTTCATTTTGTTCTTAAGGATATGCGTCATGTTATTTTTTTTCGGTCTTTGTAGTCTTTGAATTTGTTATAGTTGAATGTTTCCTCAATGCAACAATTTAACTTTTAGTTGTATGTTATGTGGGTTAATTTCATGCTAATGTTTTAGCAGTTAATTAAGTCTATCTACATTGGTCGACCCATGTTTTTTACCAATTTGATATCAGCCCAACTTGCATTTTCTTTTTCCATAACTGAAAAATATCATTATCCAATATTATTGTACTCACTTCCAATTAAAAAATCTACATAGGATCACAATTGAATATGGTGCTAATATAGTTTCCAACTATATATAATTTCATCCACACAAATGAAGTTTGAAATGGTTAACGTTAGAAGTAGTCCAAAACTAAATGATAAAATTTTACTTATTTTATAAAAACTAAATAACAAGTAACATTTCTCATGTACATAGTAAGGGGCATATGATGAAATTATTTGATATGTTCAAAATACATGTTAATTGAAGAGGGAAGATTTTGAGAATTTTCAATTTCATCTATAGTTAAAATGCAATTCTTAATATCTCAACTCTTTATATTGAAATTAATTTTTTAACAAGGTTTGATATGAGATTGATAGTTTTTTACCAAAACAATATTATAATGTCTAAATATAAGTACACAATTTAATGCATATTTTCTTTACTTATAAAATTATACTATAAAGTACATGCCACTTGCTGTGGAGACACATGAACATTACACATGGTTACACACTGTGAACCTATCACTTATGCTACTCAAGTATAGCTATACAAATATAGTACATTGTGGATCTACATTATTTTTGAATTTCAAGGCATCATCATAATATTTTCAGTCTTGTATTCTTTGCATTGTCTAACATCAACTAACATTGCTCCACAGTTATCATCTCGAGGCCCCATCGTATGTTCTCAGTTACACATCATCAATCCATGCCGACAACATTTAGTACATAGAACACCTCCAATCTAACAGTAAGTTCCTTTTAGTCATTTATTTCTCCGACTCATGTGGTTAGATAGTCTCAACCTATTCTCATGCAGGTACCACCACAACTTGCATGGCAGCGTAATGCTATTTACTTCACACACACACACACACACACTCTCTCTCTCTCTCTCTCTCTCTCACACACACACACACACACACTTCATTATTCCTTATATTCATTCTTAACCAAGCATCCCATTATAGTTAAACTATATCGTAGCCATTCATTGTCATGGAGGATGAAGAAGATATAGGAATGGTCCTTGATAATAGGCAATCAAGTCAGCACAACAAAGAGAATATCTCTACACTTCCTTCTATTCCACTAGAGCTTACTTACCCTTATAAGGTACTTTCACAGCAGTGGGACCATAGGTTGTGTGGCAAAAAAGAATTGTTCGAAGTAGAACTTACCAAAGGAAGCGGTTTAGCTTCAACCATAAAAGCTCGACCAACAACAAATGTGTTGCAAGGTTTGTTTCTCATTAATGCACTTTGTTCCCTACATAATACACTCTGTTATAAATCTTTCATATTATGGCAATGCATTATGCTCTTTAATCTCATAACTTTATTACTCAATACTCCATAGAAACCCCTTACAAAAGGAAGAGTTCTAGATATAGAGATCTTTTCCTCCAAAATGGCCATTGTGTTGTACCATTTTTTAGTACTTATTAATTATCTTTTGTTGAATATAGTATTTTTCTTTAGATGGTATGAGAAACATTAGTAAAAGGGGAAAATTTCTCACTCCCTTAGATCAAAATAGGGAAATGTTGACATCCGATGGACCAATGCTGATTAAAAGCACTAGAACCAGTTATCATCGACAACAAACAACAGCAAGTAAAATGAATAGTATGTGTATATGTGTTCATTATAAAACATTAGGGAGACAAAAATGAATTTAGGCCATTCATTTAGAACCCAAAAAAATGACTTAGTATATGCATGTCACTCATTAACTAATAAAGCTCACCTATTGTTTTGATGCTTTGATATGCTATAAATGTTTTAATAGGAACGTACATTTAATTATTTTACCTATTGTTTTATATGAAAATATCAATTTTGACCTATTTTATTTATGACTTTTAAAATCATGGATATTTAATTTTTAACAACAATATGTCTATATCAAGTTGTGTGCTTATATCTAATGCATGTTACCAATTTTTTTTTAAGAACAGATATTCAATTCACACATTTTGAATAATTAAATTAAGTTATTTATTTGCAATATATGTATGTCACCTTTCATAAATTTACATTCAATATATGTACTATGATATGCTATGCATGTTTCAATAGGAACATACATTTAATAGTAGTGTTAAATATAGAACTACAATGAATAAATTATAAATCTTAAATATATTAGTTAAATTAATTTTTTGTACTACATGATTGTCATATTTCTAAAACTACATTAAATACATGTATTCAATATGATAGATTTTCAAAAATTCTTAAACTTGGTAGATAATAAAGAACTTATTTCTTATTTACGACCCAAATAATTAATTTACCTATTTTTTTATATGAATATATCAATTTTGACCTATTTTATTTCATTTATGATTTTTAAATTCATGGATATTTAATTTCTTTGTTTGCAATATATCCATATCACTTTTCATAAATTTACAGTCAATATGTGTTATGATATGCTATGCATGTTTCAATAGGAACATACATTTAATAGTAGTGTTAAATATAGAACTACAATGAATAAATTATAAATCTTAAATATATTAGTTAAATTAATTTTTTGTACTACATGATTGTCATATTTCTAAAACAACATTAAATACATGTACTCAACATGATAGGTTTTCAAAAATTCATAAACTTGGTAGATAATAATGAATTTATTTCTTATTTACGACCCAAATAATTAATTTACCTATTGTTTTATATGAAAATATCAATTTTGACCTATTTTATTTCATTTATGATTTTTAAATTCATGGATATTTAATTTCTTTGTTTGCAATATATCCATATCACTTTTCATAAATTTACATTCAATATATGTGCGCAAGATGATAGTATGGAAAAGATTTATGTATTTTTTATAATATCAATATGTGATTTAATTTTTTTTTCCAACTACCATGTTTTAATACTTGTCACATTTAAATATTGTTGAATATGCGTTCAGGGTTAAGCTATTAGTATTCCAATATGTACACTGTGTTGTTTAAGAAATATGGTGGTTTAAATAACATGCTTCTTTTTTATGCTAAAATGTGTTTATCATTAATCAAAACAACTTAGTCACAAATATAGTGCCATGTTTTCATTTCCTTCAGCTAAGGGTTGGCAAGTCAATCGATCATCGAATGTTACCCATACTACAAATCAAAGTGTTGATAATCAGTACTTGATCCATGATTCACAAGGCAATACCTATGAAGTCTCTTCATGTATGGTTTTCTTGCACTTAATATTCAATTTCTTTAAATATATGGAAGTTAACTTATATTATTTTATGGTAGCACTTACTTATCATGTTGAATATCAATTCATTCTAACACTTTTACCATATGTTTGGTTGATGATTTATGCCTAACATTTGAGGTCGATTATAGGAACGTAGATTTTAGTTTCACATGCGATAATGATGAAAGTATTCATCCCGATGAGAATCACTCTGAAGATAATACAGGTGACCAAATTGAATCATTATTATTATTAGTGTTCATGAAATTTCTTCGATAGTATTAAATACATTATATCCATATTATTTGTAGTGTTAATAAGAAATTTTTTGTGAAAAATATTTTGGTCAGGTGAAGTATCGTCTGCTTATACTTCCATGCTGCCTACTAAATATATGGATAATATAGGTAATTTTTCCCCAGATTGTTTTTCCAATTTATTTATATGTTTATTATTATTAAGACTATACCAAAACTACTAACACAATATATGGATGACTACATAGATGAAGGTGATTCTATTCATTCATGCAAACATTATGGTGCAATGTTTTCGTACAGTGAACGCCTTAGGAAAGATAAAAAACAGAGGAGTTCCAAGTCATTCTCAATGGGCTGCCAGCAGGGCAAAGTTGTATTGCCTCCAATGAAATCTCCTCCTCCTATATTGCATGATTTGTAATTTGACAAGTTTGATCCTCTTTCACAAAATTTCCATGCAAATTTGAGGCAATATAACATGTTCTCATTCACATCAATGGGTGGAAAAATCAATCATAACATTAATAATGGTGGGGGTCCTTATCCAATTGTCCTTTCAGGAATGAATTACCACAACATTGGTAGTTTATTAGCAATTGATAGGATGAAGCCATCATTTTCTCAACTCTACATTTTTGATACTGACAATGAAGTTTCCAATAGGATTTCGGCTATTGGGTAGTGTATTTAAAAATTTATAATTTGTATATAAATCATTAAATAAGCAATTGTTACATTTACATTGTTTTATGGAAACTTAATATATAATCTCTAATGTTGTTTTATTCTAATGCAGCAAGCATCATAATAACTCAACAATTGATCCTGTCATAATAGGCATCATACAAAGGACATTGGATGACACTAACCCATTTGTGAAACAATATCGATATGCTGGTGACATGTTGAGAAACAGTATGACAACAGGTCTTAAGTTATGCCTTCTAAGCAGTCGATATCATGACAGTAGAACTCACAATTTACCAACAGCATCTAAAGTTGCGGCCTTAATTGTAGGTGATATTGATATGCAATTTAATGTGAGAGACATTGTTGTAGAGAGGCAACCAGGGTATCCAAAATGCATCAATGAGTTACATGCATCATATTTACCACTGTAAAATCCTCTTTTATTTCCTTTTGGAGAAGATGGTTACCGGGATGACATCCAACATAGTAGTCATACCCTTTCTACTGCTAAGATTAAAAAAAAAAAGGTTAGCATGCGAGAGTTCGTTGCTTATCGACTAATGGGTCGGCAAACTGAGGTATCTGCTTTATTGAATGCCTCTTGACTTCTCCAACAATTCATTGTTGATGCTTATACAATGATTGAATCCCAAAGGCTACTTTGGATTAGGACACACCAAAAGGAACTCAGGGTAGAGTTATATCAAGATTTATCTGATGCTGTTCTTCACAGTGAAACAAGTGCACCAGCAACTAGTAAAAGGATAATCTTACCATCATCATTTACAGGAGGTGCACGATACATAATCCAAAATTATCAAGATGCAATGGCTATATATAGATGGGCGAGCTATCCTGACATATTTTTAACATTTACTTGCAACCCTGCTTGGCCAGAGGTTACACGATATTGTGAAGAGTTTGAGTTCAAGCCATCATGTAAGCCAGAGATATTGTCTAGGGTTTTCAAAATGAAGTTGCAAAGTTTATTGGATACAGTAAAGGATGAGAAGATTTTTGGATAGATAAAAGCCAGTGATCTTCGACACCTTAATAATATTGATTTCATTTCTCATTTTACTTCATGTCACAATTCATTCTATAATAAGCACTAACTTTCTTTTGTTTATTATGCCTAAATCTAGAAGTCTACGCCATTATGTTTCAAAAGCGAGGTCTGCCTCATGCACACATCCTTTTATTCCTTGAGTCGTGTGACAAGATTTTGGCACCAGAGGACATTAATAGGTTAATATATGTTGAAATACCTAACCAGTGCATTCAATCAAGGTTGTATGAATTAGTAAAGAAGTATATGACTCACAATCCTTGTGGGCATAACAATCCTACATCACCATGCATGAAGGACAAGAAGTGCGGCAAATATTTCCCCAAGAAATTCAACAATCGAACAATAATAGATGATGAAGGGTATCCAACATATTGTCGTCGTGATAATGGGAGATTTATTGAGGTCAGGGGTGCTCTATTGGATAATCGGTATGTGATCCCATATAATGCAGTGTTGCTTCAAAAGTTTGAGGCCCATATAAATGTCAAGAAATGCAATTAATCAACTGCATAAAGTACCTGTTTAAATATATCAGCGAAGGGAATGATCATGTGGTGGCTGGTCTTTTTGATAATAACTCTCAACAATAGTCACATGAAATGGTAAATGAGATTGATAACTTCTATAACTGTCGTTATATATCAGCCTGTGAAGCTTCATGGCGCATATTTGGGTTTGAAATTCATTGTAGGTTCCCTGCTGTTGAGAGATTGAGCTTTCATCTTCCTAACCAACAATATGTTGTCTACTCTAATGACAGACCACGAGTTTCTGAGTCCTTATTTCTTGCTTGGATGAAGAGGATTATGAATGATGAACATGCACGGACATTAACATACTAGAATTCCCAAATCACTATGTTTACCAAAAATCTATAAGACAATGGAAGCATAGGCAAAAAGGATTTGCAGTAGGTAGGATTGCCCATGTATCTCCAACATATGGGGAATTATACTACTTAAGGATATTGTTAACGAAAGTCAGAGGTCCGAGTTCATATGAGGAGCTTAAGACAGTTGACGGTTGTATACATGCAACATTCAGAGAGGCATGCTATGCCCTAGTGCTTTTAGAAGATGATAATGAGTATATTTGTGCCATAAAGGAATATGTTGTTTGGGCATCTGGTCAGGCTCTACGGAATCTGTTTGTTATCATGCTTATGTGTTTTTGCCTTCAATGTCCAGTTGATGTGTGGAATCAATGCTCCAAGCATCTTTCTAAAGATATATTATATATTAAACGTAGTGATACTAGATGCTCACATATGTTTCAAAGGTCATTCCCAGATTTTTTACTACATCATATTCATCTTATTAATATACCTAATATCAATTTTTATTGTCTATGTAGAGGTTAACATCAGTACCTATGATAAAGAGCAGGTTGCTTTAAGAGAGATCAATCTCATGGTAAAGGAAAATGTTAAATCCTTAAAAGACTTTCCATCCCTTCCGATGCCAATAGCTTCTGGAGTCACTAATTTCTCAAATGATCTTATCATTCAAGAGCTATCGTACAACCTCCATGACTTACAAGTTTCTTTGCTAACTTGGAAAAATAAGGGAATCTTGGAAAAATATATTATTTTGGTAGAAGAAAATGGGTTAAAAATTATAAAATTAGTAGCCTCATTTCATAAATGTTAAGTTGTGTGCTATGAATTAAAAAAAAAGAATAAGAATTGAGTGAAGGCTTTGTTACTTATTATTGAGAGCAAGTTTTGTATGATAACTTGAAATAAACATCATGATAATGACATGAAAATTTGATCATTTATTTTGTGTAGAAATATACGTACTTTATTTTGTATGATGTATATCATTATCTGTGGTGAGTATTTGTCTTGTTATAAATATGTAGAAATAATGTAAATATTGAATTTTATTGTGGATATGAAATATTGCCTATATGTAATGTGTTGATGCTACAAAATTATTTTGAAAGAGAATGTTTAGTGGATATCAAAATTACAATATTTTGAGACAATTACTAAAATTATGAGCACATATTACAATATGGTCAAAAGCCATACAAATAAATATGCAACAATTTATTGCAAGTAAATGTCAAAATTAACTATGAATCCTAAGAGATTTTGAGATATTATGAAAAAAATATCAAAAGTAACTATGATGCTCAAGGCAATAAGTTGTAGAAAAAAATGACCAATGTTATTGCAAAGACTAAAGGAATAGTCCTAAGCTATAAAGTTACTTGATGTTTAATTTTCAATTTATTGTGATTAAGTTGTGTGAATTATTATGAGTATTTGATATCACGATAGGATATGTTTATCCTCTCATCTCCTCAAATTTTCCTTATTTCACTTTAACCCTTGAATATCATAAATAATTGTAGTGTGATTTTTATGTAGTTTGTTTTAATCTTTATGTATATCTTCATAATATCTCCTTATCTCTTTGTACTAGGCATGGAAAAGCTCACAAAAATGATTTTAAGTAGAGTGAGAGAGAAAATTGAGAGGAATGAGAGCTGGGAGGAGAGGACTTAGAATATATCATATGATGTTTGTTGATAATCTTGTTGTTTTGCAAAATCTAACACCCAACAAATTCAACACATTGTTGATTGTTAACATGTTTTTAGGCTATGTCATGACACAAGGTGAGCTAAGATAAAACAAATATATTTCTCGCTGAATGTGCAAAATCAACAATGACGAGAAATCTGTGAAAGATGTGGTTTCAAGCTAATGGAGGATATTGGAAGATACCTCAAATCCAAAAATTTTCATTCCTAAGGAAGAGGAAAGAGAAATGAGTAGCTATTGTGGAAAGAGTAAAAGATAGGCTAAATGGATGGAAAGCAAATAATCAATCCCTAGCAGATAGAATGACATTGGTTAAACAAGCAACAAGTTCAATCATATTATACCCAATACAACATGATAGGCTACCATAGGGTAAGGTGGAAGAAATAGAAAAAGCATAGTGGAGTTTTTTATGATGAATGGCAATGGCACACCATATCTTAGCATAAGATTTATTTTCCAAGAGAAATAGGAGGACGAGGAGGAATTTAGAGCTTATAAGTGCTTCCTGGAAAGTATAGTAGGGAATGTGAAGATATGGAGAATGCATATGGATCCCAATGCTTTATGGGTCCAAGTGTTGGATGGAAAGTATAAGAGTATGATATAAAGGGGAACCAGAAGCAAAATTATTAGACTATTTTCTCAAGAAGGAAATAATTAAAATGTCGGATAAATTTAAAGATCTCATGGTTGTGAAAGTTTGTAATGGGAAAATAGCGCATGTATGGACGAATGAATGGATGAAAGGAGAAGGAAGATTTATCAAGTATCCTAGAACATGAGTGATATCAATAGAAGGCTCACATTTGCAATTTATTACAGGAAGGAGGACAATTAGACCTGACACCAATAGAAAGTTTACTGTTTCAGAATATCCTAAACACTATGAGTGCCCTTCCTACTCTTTCAAAGTATAAGGAAGACAAGTTAGTGTGGAAAGCATTTAATGATAGGGAATTTTCTTCTGCTAATGCATACAAGAATTTACAATGTATGATTAACATCTATGGCCAAAAATGCTAGAAAATAATATGGAATCTCAGGGTTCCTAAACGAACATGTGCTAATATGTTTAATATTACATAAGCATATTCTTACTCAAGCATTAATATGCAAGTGAGACGGAGTTGACAAAAGGTGCAAAAGATGTTATAAATATGAAAATGACCTTCTCGATGCCTACCCTTATGTAAAATTTGTTCGAAGGAAATCTATGCCAAACAATTGGAGAGACTAATTCAACTAAGGGGAAGATAGTAGAGAAGCTAGAGTTATTAGAAACGTATGATATATTTGGGCTATCATTGTTGGTTGTTCTTCTTCAAGACATCCAAATCTTTCCAATTATCAAGCTTCGGTATTGGTTCTTCTAGATAAGTTTCAAGCTTTGGCTTGTCCATAGAAGCATCATCCACAACAAAATAAATATCTTCATGGTCCTGCGTTATTATAAAAATTTAAGTAATGATGGAAAGATAAGAAGAACAAATTTAATTAACAAATTAATAATTTACATCAAATGCATCATCAAAAGAAACTATTGAAACACTCGGAGTGTAAGAAGAATAATGGGTTGTAATTGTTGAAGAGTTCATAGCTGAGACACTAGCTCTAGCTCCAGAACTAGAACTTGCAAGAGTATGAGATGTCCTTATGTTTGAGTATTCATTGATAATAAGATTTAACTTGCTTTTAATAATGACAGTCTTCTCATAAGAAATAGCAAGGTCAATCTTTAAATAGCAATATTATATTGTTTGAACTTCCATTGTGAATAAAAAACAACTACTAATGCAAGAATGACACTATAATTATACCAATATTTGTCAAACTTGTCTTTTATTTTCCTAGACATATATTGAATCACAAGATCTAGGCTTGACATATTTACATAAAGAAACATTTCAATTTTTTATATTTGTATAAAATAAGAATTTCATATGATTAACCAAAAACAACCTTGTAATCTTTTCAAACTGCCTCAAGAAATTGCACATTGCCTCTGCCTATAATTGTTTGCTTGATAGACCAAACTTATAATTGTTATCATCTAAGGCCATTTTTCCAAATGCACAATGGTATTGAATTCCACTTTCAAACATTGCATAAGTGGAGTTCCATCAAGTGGGCACATCCAATCACAAGTCTATTGAAGTGTCAATGCCTCCAACATGCACTACACATCCCCTATATACAATCATCCTTGCCTCAGATACCTTGACATATTTAATACCCTCTCTAAGCTTGCACAAAACAGAACTTGTTACTTTTAAGCCCTCTTGAACTATTAGATTAAGAATGTGGGCATAACACCTCACATGCAACAATTCCCTGTTACAAAGCAATTTAAAGCTCTTTTATAAATGTAGCTTATCTTTTAATAAGTTTTACATGTTATCATTTGCAGATGCATTGTCAATAGTAATTGAGAATATTTTATCACTAATCCCCCACTTTATCATGCGATCATGCACTTTCTTAAACAAGTCTACTCTAGAATGTGGAGGCTCCATCTTACAAAAAGAAAGTATCTTACTATTTAGTATCTACTTTTCATCCACAAAATACACTGTCAAACATATATATCCTTCAAAAGTCACAGCAGTCCAACAATCAAATATCAAACACATTCTAACTATACTTTTTTTTGTTTCAAATTTTCCTTTTGTTGATGGTTGAATCTCATGATATCAACTACAAGTGTTTTTCGAGTCATGAGTCTTACATGAGGATTTAATGTCATAAGTAATTAATCCATTTATTTCAACAAATAATAAAGAAGACCATGTTCAATTGCAGTCATAATCATAATCTCCCTAACACGCTTATGATCAAGTTTCCTAGACCTAATGTTGCCCTCTTTTTTCATCATCATCAACTTGAATATCATGATATTTTTCTAGACCTTTGCAAGATTTATTATGAAACTTAAATGTGAAGTACCTTTAATACCACCTAATGCATATAGCATTTAACAACCATTACACTTTGCTTTAGGTATTCCATCTACATCAACTCTATCGAAATATTTCTAGACATAAGAGGTCAAGTTTCTAGACTTTTTAGGCTTTGATTCATCATTCTCCAAAAGAAAAGATGGCTTAAATTTAGGATGTTTACTAATGAAAGAAAATGATTCACCAGAGGATGTAGACCCTTCAACATTTACCTTTTATGTTTCCTTTTGTGTATTCAACATGATGCTACAACAAAAAATTCAAAATCAAGCCAGTCGGCCAATTTGTTTGGCTTACTAATCTTTTGAACAACTTTCCGCTAGTGCCAAGGAATTTTTCTCATAGAAAATTGGAAAATCATGATAAAGACTAAAAAAAACTTATGCCTTTCAACATATCTAGGTTTCTTATTGAAAAATTTGAAAATGATTCAACAATATATTCAAACTAATTCAATTGAAACACAATAGGAAAGCTAAAAAATTAATATACCGAAGTCTCTAGAGGAGGGATGGAGTATTACAGAAGTTGAGAAGGAAAGTTAGACATGGAGAAGGAGAAAGGAACTATCACAAGTTAAAGGAAGAAGGAACTCCTCACCTGTTGCCACTCGCCTTTCCCTAAGGGAGAAGCCGAGAGATCTGTCTCTGTCTAGCATCATGGCGTCTTGTCTAGGAATGGGAGATGGAGTGAGTCTAAGAGAGAGGGAGTGCATCCAAGAGAAATAGTGGTGAGGGAGAAGTGGAGATAGAAGGAGTAGATGAGTAGTGAGGGAGAGGTTTAGACAAAAGGAGTGGACGAGTTGTGAGGGAGAGGCGAGAAGGAGTGCTTGTGTTGCTGTGCATCTGTGCCTATGCATCGGTCTGAGAGGCGGTACAGCCAACATCCATGCTAGTATGGTGTTCCATACTCCTAATTTTTGAAGGCTTGCAGTGAGAAGTTGATCGAAGAAAAGAATAACTCTAGTTTTTTTGGGTTTGGTCTAAGTGTTTAATTGTTTATAAAAAAAGAGTTTCTAGTGAGCTTAAATAGACTATCACTTAGCCCTGTAAGGCCAACCTTTTTTAGTTCATGGCTCTTTAGAGTCAGCCTTTTTAGGCCCATTTCCTTTTAGGAGTTCAAAATCACAAGCCCAACCTCCAATTAAATGGGATCCCCCATTTTCCCAGCTCTACCAACGCCTCTATCAGGTATCACTTAAGGGTCATGCAAAACCTAATAAGGGAATTAATGTAAACTAGAGGAGCACTCTTTGATGAACAACAAATCCAAGTTGTGATTAGTTCATTTCTAGATGGCTAGAACACAATGAAGCGCACAATTGTATAATTCTCTGATTAAGACTTTCATTGATATGGTCAAGTACATCTAAGAATAGAATGAACAAATGGCAATTGTAATGCCTATCAACAAATCTTATGTGACTAAGGAAAAATGAAAAGAAGGGTGGTTCTAAGGCACAAAAGGGTAAAAGGCCCTTAAAGAAAATGAAAAGGCTAGTCGAGATGTGTGATATGTCAAAGATTTAATGCTATGCCTGCCAAAAGAATGGTCACTTTACCAAAGAATGCCATAAGCAAAAGAAGGTATTGGATTCTAAATCCACTCATTTTTCTTTTGTATTGAGTACAACTATTCTGACAAAAGCTAATCCTGTGTGGGTTGTAGACTTAAGGGCAACTGCCACATAAGTAAGGCTCATGACAATTTATTTCAACTCACATCCATCTGAAGCAGATAGCTTATGTTAGAAATAATGTGAGAATTGAAGCTAAAGGCATTGGCACATGTAAGCTATGTTTGCAAGAGTGGTAGACTTAACTATGCATGATGTACTCTACACTCTAGCAATCCAGCAAAATCTTATTTTTATTCTTTCCTCTGTTAAATTTCATTTTGATGTACACTTTAATGACTACGTTGTAGACACTTCAAATAAAACTGATTTTTCTGGCTCTGGTTATGTTTTAAACATTTTCTTTCCTTTGGAAAATGAGTATTCCAGTTCTTGTTATGCAATATCTTTCAATGTACACTATGATATTTGGAACACTATATTAGGTAATATTAGTCACAAATGAATGACGAAACTAGCAAAAGAAGTTTGCAGGGAAATGTGTCAAAAAAGAAATGTCTTTGTGTAAGCATTGCTTAGCTAGCAAGAGCACAAGGAAACCATTTGGTGAGGAATTAGAGCAAAGCATCCACTTCAGCTTAGACACTTTGAAATTTGCAGTCCCATAAGTGTGATGGCAAGACACAAAGCATTATACTTCATCACCTTTATTGATTATTTTTCTCAATATGGGCTTGTCTTTCTAATTTCCCACAAATCTAAAGCTTTAGAGAGGACCTTAAGAACTGATAGAGTCCACGAACACCTCTCGAAACAGTTCAAGACACTTTGTGAAGAAAAAGGAATTGTGAGGGAATTAACAATCCCTAGAACTCCACAACAAAATGGAGTTGTAGAAGGGAGAAATAGAAACCTTCTAGACATAGTTAGGTCAACGATAGCTCAAGTGAAACTTTCGATTTCATATTAGGGTGATACTCTCCTAACAACCATATATATACTTAACCAAATGCCCTCAAAATCAACCACAACTATACCTTAGACATAGTTAGGTCAATAATGTAAGTTTTGATTTGCTATGTAGCTAAGAATTGTCCATGTATGTGAAGCAACATTGACCAAACGTTTGGTTGAGTTTGAGAATACAACCTTTACAAGTTTGAAGTATATTCATTAATGTTTTTTTGGCATGACATGGCATTGTAATTTACTGTATTCATTTATTATAGTCTACAATTAGTATCATTTGTTGTATGCACTATGATGTTTGGTAGAATTTTGTGTGTTTTGAACCGTCAAAATTTAATGTGATGTGCCTTGCATAATTAACTTCCTTTTCAAGTGATTCTCTATCTAGGGGTTTTGATTTGGTGACATCTAAGTGTTTGGTTTGCTTGTAAGATTGACATGGTATGGTCTTACATGATGTTTTTCGGGTTGTATTACATGAAGGAAATTTTGTTATATTATTTCTATATTTTAATGACATCTTTTTGGCTAGAACTAGGCTTAAAATATTTGAAACTATTAAGGATTGACTATCCTTGAATTTTGAAATGAAGGACATGGGTGAGGCAAAATATATCTTTGGTGTTAAAACAAGAATGGACCTATCAATGAAGCTATTGTCACTAACACAAAAGACATACATAGCAAAAATCTTTGAACTCTTCAACATAAGGAATTGCAAACCTATGGACCACCCCATAATCAAATGACAACTTAAATGAAGACATGCGACCCACAAAAGAAAAGGACATAGAGCTCATGAAGCAAGTTTCATACTCAAGTGTCATTCAGAGCTTGATTTACAACATGTCGTATACAAGACCAGACATATGCTTTGCAATAGGACTTGTGAGCATTTCCAATCCAACCCTAAAGTAAAACATTGGGAAGTTGTGAAGAGAATCATGAGGTACTTGAAGGGAACCACAGACTATGAATTGTGCTATGAGGCAAAGGCGCAAGTTTAGAAAGATTACTTTGACATTGATTGGGCACATGACCTAGATGAACATCATGCAACCTTAGGGTATGCATTCTTGCTGAATAATGGAGTGATCTCGTGGAGCAGTAAGAAGCAGACTACCTTTGTCACCCATGGATATAGAATATGTGGCATGTTTTACTATCATTCAAGAAGTTGTATGGCTCAAAAGATTCCTGGAATGACTAGGAATGAATGGTGGTGATAATAGTCTAATTATGTTGTGATTTTCAAGTAGTAATAGCCCATACTAAAGAGCCCAAGTATCACGGTAGGACCAAGCACATAGACATCAAGTATCATTGTGTAAGACATATGATCACTAAGAATCAAGTGACCATTCAATACTTATCTACTCATTAAATGTTAGTAGATCCCTTAACAAAGCATATAACTAGAGAACTATTTGTAAAGGATGTGAAGGCTTTGGGCATGTGTAAAAGATGATGTATTGAATGTACCTCATTGCAAAAATAAATTATGCATTTGAAATTGTTTTGTAATTATATTTGACTATATACACTCATACATACAATGCATAGGTATAAGGTATACAACTATAGTGTGTCATACATGTTTAAGGTTGGCTCACTCAGTAATTGTCCTACTATGCTCACATAGGACATAGAGGATAAGACAACAAGTAATCACCATGTGATTGATGATAAGGAATCAATGCAAGAGTATCATCTCGGATTATCTGGGATGAGATCCACCATCGAATAGGTCAAATTATGGATATGTGTGATCCATACAACCTGTAGCCAGATAAGTAACTCTTCTAAATTTAGATGTAATGAGTTGGAAGAGGTTCTAGTTCAATTGTTAAGTTCAATTTAGAACTAAAGTCTATACGATGTTAACAAAAATCAAACATCGATAAACAAAGTTGCAAATACCATAACATGCAATTCATACTGCATGTGCTTAAATATATAATTAATGCAGCAAAAAAAGATGTAGATGGAAGATCCTTATTCCATTATGTTGTGAGTTCTAGAGAGGCAACATACCTCTCATGATACCCCAAATACTTAGACATCATCACGAAGGCTTAACTTGGTCATTGCTACTCTAGCTTGAACTCCATGACTATGTGAGATTTGGTCTAATAGGTCAAAATCGAGAAAGCAACCATTTCAAGCCCAATTGATACCTAATCAAAAGGAATGTTTTCTTGGAATGCACCGCTGCATGAGAGTTTATGGCATGTCCCTTGCAAGTTGTGCAAACAACTAGTAAGTGTGGATCCACATGTGTGAATAAGTAATGTGAGTTCACACAACTCAAGAGGGATAAGATGTGATATTAGGAAAATGCATTGGAAAATCTAGGGCAACCGAGGCAACTTGTTTATTACTTGCAAGTACACTAAGGGTGTCCTTGTGAGCTTGTCTTGCCTTAGAGACGTCTAACATACAAGCACCTAGACTAGGGACATTGTGCCTAAGTAGTCACAGTAGACACCAAGTATGAAATAGAAACATATGAAAGAATCATAGGGTGGTTTACATATTAGGTTTGAGTAGCAGATGTTGGAATTATTGGTCTAGGTTCACCCTTATTGGGCTAATGATATAATAAATCAAGAAATTCAAATTATTTCTAATAGTATTGATTAATTAATTAAATATTTAATTAATAAAAAAGGCTATATAATAAGCTGGATTGATGACTCGGTTATGAGTCAGATAAATATCCAAATCTATTTAAGTATATAAATTTAATCATGGATATTTGATGTATATCATTTAAATAATCCATGGATTGTTATAATGAGATTAATTATAAAAGAATTTAAATAAAGTTCATTGATTTGAATTTCAAATTTGGTGGAGAGAATATATGAAGTGAGGATATTTTGAGTTCCAAAAGTATCCCCAATCCACTACTATAAATAGATGGCCTCCCCATTATTTTTACTCACTCTACAGTCATTGAATTTTCCAACTAATCTCTTCTCTCTCTAATTTTGCTTTGTGGTGCTCTATTGTGCCACATGTTTGGACTCTAGTTTACTAGTGGTCCGAACTAGTATAATATTTTCGTCTTCTATTCGTGGTTGGAGCTCTTATTTGGTATGTCTCTCCCTCAACTTTGCTTATTTATAACTTTATTTCCTTCATGGATTATACTGATTTTTGTAGGGCTTGTGGGCAAGACTTGTTCCCTGAGCCTAGTGATTATGATAGGTGTGGAGACTTGTGGGCTACTTTTGTGCCCTAGGTCAAATTATATATTGTGATTGGTTTGTGTGCATGTACTCTATTATGTAACATTATTGTGTTCAAAGTGATTGCATGGAGTTAATGTTAATAACCATGATAATGTATTATGTATTATCTATATCTATCTTGGTTAGATACTGTGATTTGTGGTTTGTTTCTTTTAACCGTGGTAGTGTTTTGTAATGAATTTTATTCATTTTCTACCATGACTATCGTTTTAACTACTTTGGAAAATGGTTAAGTGTTTGGCATTTGAGAAAGGATGTTACATATGGCCCACATCAAATACAAGAGTGTAGACAAAAATATTAGAGTATTCATGAATATCAAGATTGTTCACTAACCAATAGATTCGGCCTAATTGGCTAATGTTCTTGATATGTAAACATAGACGTGAGAAACTAATATTTGAATCCCTATTGAAAGAGATGTCCAAGTTTAATGTCCGATGGTGCTTCAAATAGGACTATCTCAAGTACGAGGACAATTGTGCCTAACAAAAAATGTCAACATAGATTTAAAAAAGAAAAGTTATCTTAAATATGATCAGAGTATAAAATATTCACTAGATTCCTGATAATGTGATAAGATATTAAATATAATAGAATTAAAAGAATTAGATTTGTCTAAATATGCTCTAACTTTTTTGTACAAGACATATTCCTACTTTGAATAAAAAATTTCACGCTAATGTTATCAATGATAAAATCAAGGTAATTTAATATTATTAATATTTAGATGCTTTCAAAGCTTCTTTTCAAAAATCGGTCCATGTTACTTCCTTTTCGTGCTTCGTACTATTTTAAAATCATGCTGTGGTTCTCAGGTCAAAAAGGGGGGAAAATCATGCCGTCCTAAAATGGGGCAACATAAAATCCTATATCACATAACATTTTAGAAGTTAGATGACAATAATATTTCCAGTCCTTAATATAAATGCTAATTAAAGGGTTATTTCTGGTCCTGTGTGTGTAAAAGATCCCATAGATAAATTTTACACGAGTATTTTAGTAAGATAAATAATTAATTAATCTATTTCATTTTTAATCCATCCTAATATGTTAATAACTCTTATATTAAGAATTAGAAGGAGTATATGTTCACAACTTGCATCTTAGATTTATTTTACAAAAAAAATGAATAGCAAAAAAAATTTGTGAACACCATATAAACCTATAGGCATATTTTGACCCTAATTAACGAGTTTTGAGATCCCATTCACTAAAAATATAGTCATTAGAAAAAACTTTTTGAGAGAACAAATTCATTGATACATTTTAAATCAAAAAAGGGAGTAAGTATCAAACTTGTCATTAACTGATTAAAGCTTTATATTAAGCACTATGATAGATTCCTACGTACGTTATAGTCAAGCAACTCTTCTTAATTGGTTATTACATTATAAAATTAAATAATGATAATGATACGTTGGAGACATCACGGTAGGCACTGGACAATTTCACTTGATTCTTTCATATTTAATTTTTAGCATTGATTTGATATTTTCTTGTTTTATTTACTCAATATATTGTATAAAATTAAATTATTTTTTGTTACAAAATGAGTTAGGCTAAATAATTAGTTAAAAAATAGTACTCCATACACACTATGAGAACTTAACCTGGAGTTGATTTGTTAACTTTGTCTATAAGTCTTTAAGTTTTAATTTAGTTTTATAAATTGAATTCGATATTAGTGTATTGTGACGAACATTTGAAGCATAGATCTCGAACTAGGCAGTAGGAAGGTTAATTTAATCTATCTGGTCTAGACATATAGTTCTGAATGTGGTGGCTATATCTTAAGATTGCAAATTACTGTTACGGATAATTATAATTATACACTTATATTAAATTGCTAATTAATTTACAAATATTAAGAAAATTATTTAAATTAGTAATTTGTAAAAGGATATGTGTTGTTTTTTAAAGGAGTATTTATTTTAATAACTTTCATGTAAAACTACTTTGATAGACAACCTGTTAATATATTTACTCAATAGGAAAAGTTTAGAAAAAAAAAGTTACAAATTTGGAAGATAGAGTAAATTGAAGTGGCCCTGTATTAAAATTAAAATAAACCTCTTTTTTAGCTTTTACATTTAGAACAATAAGAAAGATATCGTAAGGTTCTATACTAACAACCACTAATTTTATTGAGAAAGTCAAAATATATAACAAGTATTCACATTAGATAAATCCCAACTTCTTAGCGCTATCCCTATTGATCTTCTTCCTTACAAAATCCTACCTGTGCGGCAATTATACGTACTGTCATAGACTCTTCTATATATATATATA
>QFDD01001409.1:0-30276 GCA_006871305.1 Vachellia collinsii
ATTTTAATTAGAGAAACAAGTAATAACTATTTTTGTATAAAAATTAGTGCTGAGAACATACTTTATCATGAATTTTCTTAAGTGATCATACTATTTATTTGTAAACAGTAAAAAAATATATATTTTTACTTCGAAATTATATATATATGTATGTATGAATGATAATTAATTGTTTTCTTATCTACATTTAAAAATAATGAAGCAAAGCCGCGAGTTGGTTGACACGGGAGAGAAATGAAAGCAAAATTGAGGGAAAATCGCATCTAGCTCTCAAGGAAGCTAATAAATAATAGAAAAAAGTCCCCAAAAAAATTTTATTTATTGAAAAGTTTCAAGAAACCTGAGTGAAAGATATTTTATTTGTAGAATTACTTTTACCCTTAGCATCCTATTTGTCATGCTGCACAGGACTAATCAATTGAGGGTAGAATGGGAATTGTACAAACAAAAACTCTTTCAATCGGGTCTTTTAGGACTTTTCCATTATTTCTTAGCTTCCTTGGTAGCTAGATGCGATTTTGCCAAAATTACTTGCTTTCCCTACATGCCTCCTCTGTGGCCGTCACTTCTCATATGCCAGTGTCACCTTCTTCAGTCCATTTCCCATTCTCTTCCTTCCCTCTCTCTTTACTTCCACTTCCCTTCAAATACAAGATCATTTTGGAGAATTGGAGGCTTGGACTATTACAAGCATAGCAACCCACCACCGCTTGCACCACCCTTAGCCTCTTCCTCCACCACTACCTCCCCAAAGGTTATGACACCTCCATCCCTGTCTCCACCACCGACGTCATCCTCTACCTCTTCCTCCATGACTAGCTCTCCAACGATTGTGAAGCCTCCATTATTGTATCCTCCACCAACTACAACACCCTCCACCGGTTGCCTCCCCAACGGTTGTGAATGAGCGTGACACCAACATCACTCTCTTTGTAATATTTAGATTTTTGATAACTGAATATAAAGATTAAATGGGTAGTTACAAACTAATTAAAAGTTAAGAGGATAAGAGAAAAGGAAAAAAAAGAGTGAAAAATTTCATTTGTCAAATATAAAAAAATAAGGGTAAAAAGATCATTTTAAAAAGTAAAGAACTAAAATATTGTTTTGAGGAATTAAAAGACCAAAGTGATGATTTGAAATAGGAAACCAAGCGTAACTTCAAAATTTTGGGACAAAAAAGTTATTTTTGAAATTCAATGATATTTTGATAAAATGAAAAAAAGTCAAAAAGCAATTTGGTCAAAGTTTGACTAAAATATCGGAAAATTTTTCAAGACACCAAAAGATAGAAAAAATATTCACCAATTAATAATTAAGGTTCGGTTCATGTCAAAATGATAAAAATAATCTTTATGAGAATTTTAAAATTTATTTAATATTTGAATATTTAATAAATAAATAATTAATATAATTATTTAAAATATCCAAAGGCTTTAAATATTTGATTTTAGAATGGGAAAAATAGCTTAAAAATTATGGTAATTGATAAAATTATTTCCAAGAGAAAGTTAGAGACAGTTTTCTGGGTTAGAAAGAAAAATGTTTAGAAAAATCCAGAATTAGGTTTTTTTAAAAAAAAATTAATTAGAGATAATTCTGAAAGCAGAATAAGGAAAGAAAAATCATGAGAGTGTTAAATGAATTTAGAAAATTTTTAATAACTTTAAACCTATCAAGTGATCAAGGATTAACCAAAAAGTATTTTCGATGTTATAAAGTAACTTTGGGGAACTTAAAGTTTTTTTAAAGGAAGTTGTGGTGCTATAGGATTGCCACTTGTAATGGTTATATTTAAAAGGGAAAGATAGACTAAATATCATAGACAATTAACAGAAAATATCAGTATAAAATTACTTTATCAGTTCAGATGAAACCCACAACTTAATTACCCACATGTGGTCATCTCTTATAAACATTTTTAGACCATTTTTGGGGTCATATTTTGGCCAAAACCAAACCAAGAAGAGGGAGGAGTGGCGTAAGGAAGAGCAAGAGAAGAGACTTCAAGATAAAAGTTCAAGGTAAAGGTTGATTCACACATGAAATATCGTCTATTTCATGATTCTAAACCTTCTCCCTTAATTTTATGGTTTTATTTTTAATTTCATGGTGAAATTTTGTTATTGAAAGTTTAGGTCTTAAGAGAGAAAATTAGAAAGAGAGGGATTTATACTCTATGAATAAGTTAGAGTTGATTGATAATTATTTTGTGCTTGTTTGTGTTGTATTTGAATTTTTGAAATTTTGAAACCCGAGCTAGAGTGCTACAAGAAATTTTTATAATACAAGGAATAAGTGTTTTGTATCAAATAATGCATACAAAGAGATTTAGAATCAATATTATGCAAGTATGTGACAAGAAAGTTTGACAAATCACAAAACCCTTACTTATACACTGTTTCAGTCATACCTGTTTTGAAAGGAGGGAGTGTGATTATGATAATTTTGATACTTTTAATGGATTTAGAATGAATAATTGCGTAGGATAAAAGTGAAATAATAATTTTAGAAGCATTAAAATTAGAATTGAAAAATTTAGATGTTTAAGAGCTTAAATTGCCAAGATTGAGTTTCATGAATTTTTAGGTCTTATAATCCAAAGAAAATGGCATAATGTTGATGTTAAATGCATTATATTATGTGTAAGAGTTTAAGTTACAAAGAAAAGCTTTCAAAGAGCAAGAAGGAAACCAACAAAATCAAGGAACAAGTTAAATAACTCCGGTATCAAATTTACTATCTTTTTCATTAATATTGTTCATGGTTGTTGATAAATGTTGCTATATTTATTTGCTAAATATGTGCCATTTGTATTGTTATAACATGCTATGATTATGCGCACATTAAATTTCAAGTATTAATATTATATGTTCATGCATTTATGGTTAACTTGAAGTTATATGACAATAATATATATTAATGTATTTGATAGTAATTTTACTATGAGGGTTTCTTTGAAATCCCACTCTCCCAAAAATTTAACATTCTCTAAGTCAAGATTCCAATAGAGACAAAAGCAAGTGGTGGATGCATGAAGAAGCTTGAATGTTTTCAATATATATTAATATATTTGATAGTGATTTTACTATGAGGGTTTCTTTGAAATCCCACTCTCCCAAAAATTTAACATTCTCTAAGTCAAGATTTCAATAGAGACGGTGGATACATGAAGAAGCTTGAATGTTTTCAAAATGGCAAGAGATGCTGTTTATGTTATGTATATATGTGACTTATGTTGATTATATAATCATTGTATGATAAATCTTTACATATTTAAACATATAAGAATAGCATGGAGGTAGGTTAGAATTGTCACCAATTTATGTTAAATAGAAGCTTACATCCATAATTGAACAATTGTGCAAATAAAAAATGCCATACAGGGTCCACTATCCGTGTCAATAGCCTAATTCGAAGTAGCAAAGAAATATCATAAATGAACTCCAATTAGTCTGAAAGTTTCAAGATAAATAGTTCACATGACAAAATTCAAAAAGAGTCTACATTTTCTAAATTTGTAATTTCGTACAAAAGTTATAATGGTTTAAAGTTTGAAAAGAAACATGAAAAAAAGGAAAAATGATCAAATATATAGTGTTACTTTACGTAATAAACTGTATTAATTAATCAAAAAATTAGATATATTGATATTTTTCTCCCTATAAGTAATTTAATAAGTTTTATTTAAAGACTCAAACAACTCAATTTCAATTTTTATAAAATTAGTTATAAAATTTTTAAAATTGACTCAAAATTTAGAAATTACTAAATGAATAGTAATGATAAACAGTAATAATTATAAAGTTTTAAAATTTCAATTGATTAGCTAATTCTAAATATTAAAAAGCCTTAAAATGATTCATAATTACTCTCTAATATAAAATGAAGTAAGATAAAGGAAGTATTACACTCTTCTATTTTTTTCCTTAAAAAATAACCCGACTACCCCGTTCAAACTATCAAGTTACCAAATTAAAACCAGGTAATATTGGGTTGACTTCCCTCCAATTTAGGCATTAAATCAGATTGAACAAGTGATCGGTTTCATTAATTTTCGATCTAAATCAATTGGTTCAATTTATTTTTTAATCCTTGATATAACGTGATCTTTTAATGATTAATTACTTGTGCAGGACAGTACAGTAGTTTTCCCATCTTATTTTGATGTGTGTGTGAGAGAGAGAGAGAGGGTAGGCACCTCAATGGTATTAGCAGTGGCAAGGCCAAGATCATTGTGGCAATGGGAAGCAATGATGGCGTTATGGATTCCCGGAGTGTTGGCTTTGATGTCAGCGATGAGTTTGGCAAACTCAGATGGCAGAGTGATGCCCACGGTGTCTGCTGCAATCACAGTTGTTGCCCCTTCTTTTATGACCACCCCAAATATCTCATAAAGAAACTCCCTCTCCGACCTGAGAGATCACATCACATTAATTTAATTTAATAATAATTAATAATAATGATGATGATTAATTTATAATGGATAAAAATAAATATCAATATTTACTTAGAGTGTATTTAACATCCATATACTTTTAGAGGTAGCTAGAAAGACACACATAAACATTTAGGTCTAGAGAAAAATATCATAATTATTACTTTTTGTAACAAGACTCGTACAATTTTTATTTATATATATAATTGTATTAAATTATATTTAATTATTATAATATTTTTTTCTGATATTTTAAATGTTGATAGGGATTTTTAAACCTCCAACAATCATATGATGTTGGACATAATTTTATTATAACCTTAAGCTTATTTTTCAGCCTATTGTACAAAACTTGGCTGTTGAATTTTCATATATCACATGGAGATAACTTTTATAACCCCTGAAACTCTACTATGGGTCCCATTGTGCTTTAATTGTAAGTAATTAATAATCTAATACATCTATTTTTATAAGCTACATTGTGCAAAACTTGGGCACCCCTGGATTATAATTTAATAAATTAAATCAGTATGCAATAAAGATAATGACCATGTGCATGTTTGGCTTCCTTTTAGAAATACTTCTAGAAACACTTTTACGCAAATCGAGACAAAACTCCTTTTAGATACTTACCTCGTATTGTGTACAATCATTTTTCAAAAGCTATTCCCAAACATACATCACATCATAAAATAATTAAGCCATATAAGAAGTAAGTTACATTAAGTAAAACTTTAGAAATTAAATTAGAATTGAGCTAAAATCACAAAGGGTAAACTGTATTGAGTCAAAGTGTAACTATAAAGCTATGGTTTTTTTTTACAGAAATACTGTAAACAGTAAATTTAAATAACCATATATTAAACTTTAATTTTTTTTTACAAATATACTACATTTAAACTTGTTTTTGGGGTGAACGAGTTTGATTTTGTACTAAACTTGTTCACACTTTGAACAAATTTTAATTTTTTAAAAAAAAAATACACCGAGTTTGGTGTAAAATTTTTCTGAGGCATATTGTATGTGTCAGTAGGAAGCTCAGGCTTCGCAATTTTTTTTAAACAACATCCAAATTTGGACAATTTTTTTAAAAACAACATCTAAGACATTTATTTAAAAAAAACAATTTTTGAAACTTTTTCAAAAATTTTTAAAAAATAATTTATTTTTCATTAAAAAAGGACAAATATGATAATTTATTTACCTTAAAAAATAATTATCTCTTTTTTATTAACTTTTTTATTTTTTATATTTTTTAATAATATTTAGATAAAAAAAACAAACATAAAAAATAAAAGGTAGCGTATTTGTAATTTTTCTTTTTTCTCTCTTTTTTAAATTACTAAAAATATTTGAATGAATTTGAAATTAAAAAATTATCTCTATTTTGATTTAATATCTCAAAATTATTTCTTAAAAAAATAAATGTTTTGATATTGTTTTAAAAAAAGTTGTTTTAACGTGCACGAGTTTGAATGTTATTTTGAAAAAAAAGAATAATAAAATCTCTTTAAATCTTGGTATATTGAAAACAAAAATCATAAAGTCTGGAGTCCCTACTGACTAGTGACACATGTAGAACCGGGAATTAGAGCCGACCCGTTTAAGCCCTAGTTTCCAAATTCCCATATTTTTCCGGACCTTTTTTTTTCAAAATACACTACTTTTAACACAATGCAATTTTCTTGCTAAAAATATAGAAAATCATATCTAAATAAATATATCAAAAATAATAAACACTCTGAAAAATCTTAAACTTAAGTTCACAAATCATATAACATAAGCTTATTTCTTCATCAATTATCATCGCTATCTTCAATTTTAAGAGTATTTGCATTTGATCAAACTTCACTAGGAATAGACTCAGAAGGCTTTGCTTTAGCGAGATAAAAAATATCAAGTATTTCATCTGTAACACCATCATCATCATCATTTTAAGTTTTTGCAACAAATAATAAACCAAAATTATAAATTTAAAATATGTTTATTATGTAAAATACATATAAATTATTAAAAAAATATAAAAAAAATTATGGCGGGCCTAAAAGGGCAGGCCCTTTTAGACCCTCGGCCCATTAGGACTGGCCCTTTTAGACTCGTTTCCTTCTTAAAGCTCAAAATCACAGACCCAGCCCACCAATTAAATGGGTTTAATCGGATCGGCCTTTCCCAGCTCTAGACACATGTAAGATGTTTTGAAAAAATTTCGCACCAAACTTATGGACTCTGTAAGCGAATTTGGTGAATTGTTTTTAACGAAAAAAAAAAATTGGAACGAGTTGAGCACAAAATTATTATAGTATATTGATAAAATGTTTTTAAAATATAATTTATGAGTATTTAAATTTACTGTTTAGAGTATTTATGAATAAAAAAACCCATAAATTTACAGCTGAATAAAACAACAGGAAGGGGCTTTTGTACCTAATAATGCAAACAGTAAAAAATTTTCCTTAAATGCTACACTTTTAAAAATATTTACCCATATATAACAGTCAAACTCGGCCTTTGAGAGGAAGAGTTTGAAATTGTACTGAACTCACCCTTTACAAGGTCGAGTTCAGTACAATTTGTACCTTTTGTATTATATCCCCCAAACTCGTTTTGGGGGCCCCACCCCCTCCCCCAACCCTCATTTCCCAGACGACCCCCCCAACCCTCACTTCCCAGACGTTCCCCACCCCTTTAAAAAACAAATTTACTTTTAAATCACATCCCCCATCCCCTAAAAAAATTTGTTATTATTTTTAAATCTCTCCCCACATTTAAAAAACAATTGTTGTTATTTTTTAAATTTTCTAAATTAATCCATCAGAAAAAAAAAATAAATATCTAAATTTCTCCCCCAATGAAACATTACATTTATAATTTATACACTCTCTCACTTTTTTAAATTAAAAAAAGTTAATTAATAAACTTCAAATTGAAAAATCACTTCCTCACTAATTTAATGTCTCATTCCTCTCTCATTAGGTCTTCAACGATTAGTGAGTAACTAAACATAGATGAGTGTGGGAGAGAGAAGGAGAGACAACTAAACATAGATGAGTGTGGTAGACAAAGTAGTAGAGAGAGTGACAACAAATAAAACAATTACAAAAAATAGAAAATAATAAAAAAAAGTTGTTTTGGGTTTTTTGTTTCTAAAAGCAAATTTATATTTTTTTTTGTTTTAGAAAACATTGACTTAACATCAACAAAAATAGTTTTCAACACAAGAAGAGAAACATGGCCTTAATGTATTGTGTAGTTTGCTTTATCAAATGGTATGTTCTTATTATTGAATGGAATGGTTAAAGGTCATTTTTACTTCAGAAGTATCATTGAACACCTGAAAAAAAATTTAGGTGCAGTATTGTTCTAGAAATTTTAAATAGGTTTAGTGACGTTTCATTGTTAGTTGACTATTGGTTTGATTGGGTAAATTCCATTTTCAATAATTGGTTTTTCTTCTTCATCAGCATCTTTATCTGATGTCGTTGTTGTTGAAGAGGAAGCTTGTTGACTTGCAGAAGATTGGTCCTGTTGCTGTAGGATTTGCAGCATCGAACTGAGTTGGTTGACAATTAGTTTACCCAATCAGACTAATAGTCAACTAACGGTGAGAGTGAAATTATTATGTTTTTATATTTTAAGTGAGGAAGTGATTTTTTAATTTGAAGTTAATAAATTTTTTTTAGATTGGAGGAGAGATTTAGAGATTCATTTTTTTTCTGATAGGCTAATTTAGAGATTTAAAAAATAACAACAATTTTTTTTAAATGGGGGGAGAGATTTAAAAATAATAAAAAAATTTTAAGGGGTGGGAGATATAATTTAAAAGTAAATTTTATTTTTTAAAAGGGGTGGGGGTTTATGGGAAGTGAGGGTTGGGGGAGGGGATGTGATTTGAAAGTAAAATTTTTTTTTTAAGGGGTGGGGGCGTGTGGGAAGTACGGGTTGGGGAAAGGGGGTGGAGCCCTAAAAACGAGTTTAGGGGATATAATATAAAAAAGTATAAATTGTACTGAACTCATCTTTGTGAAGGGTGAGTTCAGTACAATTTCAAACTCGTCCTCTCCAAAGTCGAGTTTAACTGTAATATATAGATAAATATTTTTAAAAGCATAGCATTTAAGAAAATTTTTTTACTGTTTGGAGAGGGTACAAAAGACGGGAAGGTGAAAAAAAGGAGAAAGAGTGAAGATTGAAAACCTGGCTGCATCTTCTGCGCAGAACGCTATATCATGGCAGCCCAAACTGCGAGCAAAGTTCACTATTCTCCGAGCAGTCTCAAGGACCTCCTCCTTCGTCTTTCTTAGCTTATACGTCATATGAATCTCACTTGTCGATATGAACGTCTGAATCCTAGGCCTCTTCGCGTACTTCACCGCCTCCCATGCACTCCTTATATCACTCTCAGTGCACCGGCAAGACCCCGCTATGACCGGCACGTACTCGTCGTCGGCCACGGCGTTGCCAACCTCCTGAGCTATGGTCTTCACGGCTTCGAAGTCATCTTTCGAAGAGGGCGGGAACCCGGCATCGATGACATCAACGCCAAGCTTCGCGAGCTACCGCGCTATCTCGAGCTTCTGCTTCGAGTTCATGGAAGCTCCAGGGGATTGCTCACCGTCGCGGAGGGTGGTGTCGAGGATTCGAACTTAGAAGGGGTCAGGAATGTGATTGGGAATGTAGGGAGGGCGGGAGGGCGAGGAATCCATTTTGTGCAGTGGAGAGGCTAATTTGGTTCTGAAGATAAGGAGAGGAAATGTAATGTGATTGGGAGTGTAAGGAGGGCGGGAGGGACAGGAATCAACTTTATACGATGGGAGAGGCTGACAAGCTGAAGTTTGTTGGTACGAGAATGAAAATAATGGGCCAGCTGTAAAGTGGGAGTGTGAGGGTTACGTTTTTTATAAATTACTTATAAATTATTAATTATAAAATTTATTTACATTTTTTTTATTATGAAATTGTATTTTGACATTATAGCATATTTAAAAAATTCAATATCTTTTTAATGATAAAATACAAAAAATAATTTAATACATTATGTTATGCTTTTTTTTTATTATTTCACATCTTAAAAACTATTCTATAACAATTATCCAAAATATTCATTTTGTTTACAATCATTTTTTTTTAAATTTATTATACTCTGAAAAATTATTTTAAATAATTTAAGACAAACTATTTTTTAGAAGCTTTGCCTAACATTAAAGCACGGAATTAGGGTCGGCCTTAGTCCCAAAATTCCTATATTTCTCCAGGCCTGGCCAGTGAGAGGTCAGGCTACGAGTCGGCTCATAGGCCTACTGCACTGTTTACCTTTTTTTTTTTAAAAAAAAATACGCTACTTTTAACACATTATAATTTTCTTATTAAAAAACATAGAAAATTATATCTAAATAACTATATCAAAAATAATAAACACTCTTAAAGTATTAGACTTAAGTTTACAAATCATATAACATAAGTTTGTTTCTTCATCAATTATCATTACTATCTTTAATTTTAAGAATATTTGCATTTGACCAAGCTTTACTAGGAATAGGCTTAGAAGGCTTTACTTTAACGAGATAAAAAATATTAAGTAATTGATCTGTAACACCACCATCATTATTATTTTAAGTTTTTACAACAAATAATAAACCAAAATCATAAATTATGTCAAAATATATATAAATTATTTAAAAAATATAAAAAAAAATTATGGCAGGCCTTTTAAGCCCTCGACCCATTAGGGCTGGCCCTTTTAGGGCCGTTTCCTTCTAGAAGTTCAAAATTACAGACCTGACCTTCCAATTAAACGGGTTTAATCAGACCGATCCTATAGTTCCGGCCTAAATTCCCAGCTCTACCTAACATGCCCATAATGTCTATATATCACATCTTATGGTTTTAACTCTATGAAAAATAATAGACTAACCAGTGTTAAAAAAGATTGGATCAAAGATGTGGTAGGGTTATTGGGTGCGATTGATGAAATGACACGATAGATTAGAGATAGATAAATCACACTGTTCATGTATTAATTACATGGGAAAATGTGCAAATTTGGCAATCAAGTGTTGGCCGAGGTGCAGTTGGCACAATTAATTTTTTGAAGGTGCAAATTTGGCAATTATGTTTTAAAAGTGGGGCAAATTTGACAATGCTGTTAAGCCGTACAAAACGCCGTTACTTTTTAAAATGTGAAAGAGTGGGACCCACAACCAAAAAATGTAACGGTGTTTTGTACGGCTTAACGGCATTGTCAAAATTGCTCCACTTTTAAAACATAATTGCCAAATTTGCACCTTCAAAAAGTTAATTGTGTCAGCTGCACCTGGGCTAACATTTGGTTGCCAAATTTGCACATTTACTCTAATTACATCATACACTAAAAAGTGTATAGCATGTAAGAGAAGTAAGTCTCAGCAGTTACTGATATCATTATTGATGTTGGCTATGTTTGGGAATAACTATTTTAAGTAATTTTAAGCAATTTGAAATAAATATGTGAGAAAAATTTTATTTCAACTTACGTAAAAATACTTTTTAATTGATTGTCCTGTTTCTAAATGTGAACCAAATTATTTAATCAAAACTTTACTATTTACCACCGAAGCTGACATTTTGCTGACATGACAATCCATCTCGGATAACAAGTGTCAAAAGAGATCGATTAAGGTAGGTTTTTTTTTACCCAAATATTAGTAATATGAAACATCTAAATTTTATATTTAAAAAAAATTTAACTTCAGCTAAGATTTAATTTACTGGAGTTAGAGAAATTTTCCCTTAGACTCGTTCAAGCTAGTTGAATTTGTTTTAATTTTTTTTAAAAAAACCTGCTCGTTTTGTTTGGCAGAATTAAATTTTTTTATATAAAAAACCAAACTTAAGTTTGGCTAAAATTTTCTTTTTAAAAAAAGTAAAGCTGGGCATTGTGTCGGTAGCATGCAGGTGGAGAGCAGTTTTTTGTTTTTTTTATAAAAAGCTGCCAAACTCTGCAATTTTTTTTAAACATGATTAAGAAGTGAAGTTATTAAAACTTGTATTTTTTTTTTTTGGACATGAATTCTGCTCTTCCTTTTAACATGAGTCACCCTTTTGTGGTGTTGGATGTGGATAAAATCAAATAAGATGATGAAATTTTTTTCAAAAGAACATGCAGACATCTTTTTTTAAAATTTTTTTTTGAAACTCCTCCAATTTTTTTTTAAAAAGGAATTTATTTAAAAAAAAGGTAGAGATGAAAATTTATTTGCATTAAAAAATTATTAGTCCCCTATTTAATAATTTTTTTGTTTTTCATTTTTTTTTTGATAATTTTTGGATAAAAAAGCAGATATAAAAAATGAAAGGTAGTGCATCTACAATTTTCTCTCTTTCTCTCTCTCTTTTAAATTACAAAAGACATATAAATAAGTTTAAAATTAAAAAATCACTTCTGTTTTGATTTAATGTCACATTCCTTTCTTATCAAGTCTTCAACAACTTTATCAATCTGGGCTTAAACTCGTTCATATCCTAAACGAGTTAATTTTGTTTTCTTTTTTTTTAAAAAAAACTGCCATCAAGTCTTCAATTTGCTCATTTTTTTTAAAAAAAATATGGATCAATGGCAGTTTTTTTTATAAAAAAAGGAAAACAAATTGAACTCGTTCAGGCATTCAGGGCATGAGCGAGTTTAAATCTAAGTTGATAAGGTTGTTGAAGACCTAATAAGAGAGGAAGAGAACATTAAATTAAAACAGAAGTGATTTTCCAATTTCAAATTTATTCACATACCTTTTGTAATTTAAAAAAGTGAGAGAGGAGAAATTGTAAATGCACTGTCTTTCATTTTTCATATATTTATTTTATCTAAATATTATCAAAAAAATTATTAAATAAGGGGCTAATTATTTTTTTAAGGTAAATAAATTTTCATCTCTGCCTTTTTTAAAAAAATTGGAGGAGTTTCAAAAAAAATTTAAAAAGATATGTCCGACATTTTCCTTTAAAAAAATTTAATTATCTTATATAATTTTATCCAAATCCAATCCAAGCCCACAAAAGAAAAACACATATCAAAAGGAAGAGTAACCAGCTTTATCTTGCTTTTTGTATAAAAAGAAAAAAATTCAATTCTATCAAAGAGTTTGACAGTTTTTTTTTAAAAAAATAAAACAAATTGAATTCATTTAAGGTGTGAATGAGTTCAAAGGAAGATTATCTTAATTTCACTAAATTAGTTCTTAACTTAAATAAATTTAGCACTGAATAAATTTAACTGTACTGTATAGATAAATTAAGCGTTGAATTTAGATGTTTAATATTACTGTTTTAGTATTTAGTAAAAAAAACATCAAAGATGAGATAGAGTTGCGATTGATGAAATGACACGATAGATCGGAGACACGTGAGCCACACTGTTCATGTATTAATTTCATCGTACACTAAAGCAAGTAAGAGAAGGTAGACCCCGCAGTTACGGACACCATTATTGATATTGTCCAGTTTATACATGTCAACTAAATTATTTAATCAAAACTTCACTATCCATCACCAAACGTGGTATTTTGCCGCCGACATGACAAATAACAATTATTGATATTGTCCATTTTCTAAATGCCAACTAAATTATTTAATCTTGGCCAAACAAAAGCTAAATTATTTAATCAAAACTTCACTATTCACCACCAAACCTGATATTTTGTCATGTAGGGTATGTTTGAGAATAACTTTTTTAAGTGATTTTACGCAATCCGAGATAAGTTTGTGAGAGAAATTTTGTCTCGATTTGTATAAAAATGATTTTTCAGTTATTGCCAAACAAGTCCGAAATCTCACACAATTCAAATAGTAGTTAGTCTGGCAAGTAACAACAATTTTATTTTATCTAAATTTAATATATTTTTAAAATTTTTAACTACAATTAATCTCTCATCATATTTTTACTCCTCATTCTCTTTCTTCCTTATCATCTTCATAGATCAAATGTACGTTTGAAAAAAGTTACATCCTTTACAAATTTATTATTTTTAACTATTAGTTCGTTTTGTTTAATTTAAATGGTCATTGTTTATAAAAAGAATCAGATGAAGTACAATATTGATATTATGACTCGCTTTCTGTCTTTTTATAAGATATATTTTGGATTTGTATGAACATTAAATGTATTTTTACCTATTTGAATCTTAATTAATAATCTCCCTCATTATCGATTTTTCATGTTTACTTTGACATATTTGACATGATTATATCATATGCATACAATTTACATCATAGATGAGATTTAACATGCATAGTTCAATATAACAATTTATACAAATAATTACATAAATTTGGATCATTCCACATGTACACACCAGTGAGCTTTGAGGTCATTTCCTCCACCTTTAAGCCTCTCCTTCTTTGCATTTACGTTTGCTTAAACTTAGGCCTACAATGTTGCATTATGGAAGGAATGAGATGTATTGAAAATCTCAATATAGCAAATATTACTAACATACACACTAACATGTATGATAGTTATTTAACATACTAAGTCAGCCATAAGGGATAAACATACCTTACTAACACGCTACCAAGTTAAATTTGTACATGGCCAAGACATAACATCAATGGTTTACATATTCAAACATCTTGATGTAAAATCGGGACGGATTGACTACAAATAAGTGAGAAAATTGGATAGATGATCATAAGTAGAACCTTAAGAAAATCTATCTTTTATAACCTTTACCATGAAGACACCATAAGGATGATCAACCATTGATATTGTCAAAGTATTCACATGAGACTACAAGTTTGCAGGCAAATCTTAGAAGAGAATATAATTCTCAAAAATAGCATTCAAATCTCCAACAATAAAGTTGATCTACTGCTATTTTACTATATGAAATTGTGGCATTTTTAAGAGATTTAAGTACTATATTTAGATTTTTATTGAATTTAATTGTATTTATTTTGATTGAGGCAAATGTGTGAAAATAGAGTTAAAGAGGGGTAAAAATGTCATATTTTTGTGAATTACTCTTTTTAATTGGATTTTGGAATATAAGATATTACATTTTATCCTTAAAATTCATTTCAAAACACTTAGGAAACATTTGGAAAATTAGAAGCTGAAAAAGGAAAATTCCATTTGAGGACCACTAGAGGACAAAAAAATGGAGCAGAAATTAATGTCAGCCAAGTACCTGAAATTCAGTAACTCCAGCGAGGTCCCATGTGTCCAGAAGCCTTTGAAGAGCCAAATTTTGGAAACTCCAGCGAGGTCCCACTCGTCCAGCAACCAGATTCGGAAATTCCAGCGAAGTCCCTTCATTGTGTAGCAGCGTTTTTGAAGTTTTGGGCCTGATAAAAGCTGGGTTTTTGGGCTTAGGTTTTGACGTCTTGAGGAAATCAAAAGGCAAGGAGTGCCGTAACAGGAGCAGAGGGAGAAAACGCAAAAAAGGAATTCTCGCGGCGCGCTAACAGACTGATCATTCATCCTTTCTTTTTCTTCCTTTCATCATTCTCATTTGCCTTGTCTTCTCTTTCTCCACCCCTCAACGCACCTTTTCATCACTGTCATCAATGCTTTACATTTATCTTCCCATGGCTAAATTTGATTTGATGATGATGATGAGAGGCTAGTTCTTGGTGCTTCTTGGAGATGGAATAATGGCTTGAGTTCCTGAAATCAATTAGGGGAGTTATTTCAGTTTAATCTTTGTATTTGTTAATTATTTTAAATTCCTAATCTAGGATTGATGATATTTAACTTTGTTCTTGATTAAACATATTTGTGGTTGTTCTAGATTGTTGTTGCTTGTTTGATTTTATTTATGATTATTTTCCCAATTGATTGAATGAATTATATTTGCTTCAGTGATCACTGGTTTATATAGTTTAATTTAATCAATTTGAATGTCGCGATAGTGCATTCATATAGGGGGCGCAAGCACATTAATTTAATTCAATTCACACATCAGTGGTAATTTAACAATACTTTTAAGCAATAGCTATAAATGCGATATTATGAGTAGCTATTGATTAAAAGTATTAGACTCAATGTGATTGCTTGAGATTTTCCATTAGACTTGATGATTTTAAAACTCCCGTTATTTTAATTGAACAAGGATAGTCATTTACCCATCCCCAGGAGCATCTTTCATATTATATACTTCAACCCGATTTCCTTTATTTATTTCAATTTTATAAAGAAAATTATAAAAACAATAGTTTAGAATTTATTTTTCTTGCATGCAATTAGTTTTAATTAAGAAAATTGATTTTTCATAACAACCACATATTTTATTGCATTTTTGACTCTTAGTTTACCTAGAGAAGTTGAATTAAGGCTCCTTGATAAGAGAACGACCCGAGTATTGCATTATACTGCAATTCTTGGTTTAAAATATTTTGCATTTGATCCCAAAGAGTTAAGACACGGTCAAATCAATGTACAAAACACAGCATGTATAAAGGCCACCATAGAACACTCTAGAATAAAAAACCATAATCCATAATTGCTATAATGATACCTTTATGATAACTGATTGATTTGATTGGCACCTTTTAAATCTAAAGAAATTTTATGATGATTGAATGATTTGATTTGATTGTCACAAATAAAGCCTAGATAAATTAGGAAACTACTTAAACATGAAATAAAAGATAATATTTGACCAAATGGCCTTAGTTAATGCAAATAAAAATAGGAAACTATTTAAATGAATTTGAATTTGATTTGGTACATAAGGATGTTTTAAAGATGCTTATTAAGTGCTTTTAGATATTATTTATGCTTCACCTCCAAGGCACATGCTTGACACATGGTATTTTAAGTGAGTTCTTCAATTTGGACTGCACATGAGCCTTGTATGTCATCTTAAGCTTTTTCAATGCTTATGTTACTCCAATTTCATGGACTTTCATACTTTCACGTGTGCTTGTAACACCACACTTATCACCCTTTCATGACCATTAGAGACAATTATAAACCATTTGAATACCTTTTCTAAAATAAAATTGGCCAATCAAGTAAAATTTCAAAAACACTATCGCTTTACTATTCACTGTTTAATTGGTAAATTTTTGAATTTTTGGCCAATTTTGAAAATTTATAACTAATTTTAGAAAAATTAAAATCAAGTGGTTCAAGTCTTTAATTAAAACTTATACAATTTTCTACAGGGAAAAATACTAATGTGTCCATTATTTTTGTCAATTAATACAAAAAAAATCCATGAAGATGTACTGTTCATATAATTATTTTTCATTTTTTTTTATATTTTCCCCCTAAAATTTGGACATCCATAACTTTCTGCATAGAACCCAAATTTTGCAAACCTCGGCTCATGTCAAAACTTGTAATATGAACTATTTTTCTGAAAACTTTTATGCCATTTGAATTCCATTTGTCTTGTTTTACCATTACCTCCATATTGACATTTGATACCTTTCAACTAATTCTTACATGCTAAGTCTTCCCATTTCCAAACATACAACATTACCACATAATTATCAAGCATGCTTGGGATACTCATTTTCGTACATGTAGAGTATGCATCATAGTTTAAATTTACATACATAATCCAACATAACATTCAAACATGCATCACATGCATCCTTGCAACATCAATGTAATAACCAAAATATGTTGAATTCTTCCACTTCTAGGTCTCCACCATTTTGCCCTTGTCTTTATTAAAGCTTTGGCCTAGAGGATTTTATTGTTGGGGGAGTGAGATTACATGAAAATATCAATAGCAAATATTACTACCACATACATTAATATACATAATTATTACAAATATTACTATCTATAGCCATGAAATGTTATGCCTTACTAACATTCATTTAAATTAAGTTGTACATGGCCAAGGTACATCAACAATTAAGGCATCACATGTTCACTTATCATATAGCTTAACTATACAAACATCATGGTAAGCAATTCATAAATAATATCAATGAAAATATGAATGCAAGAGCTAGTAACTTTGCTACCTTGTATGCTTAACTTTGCTTGAACTTTGTTGACCTCATTTTGTACTGTACAAATTTCCTCTTGTAACTCATAACTCCTACACATCATCATAATGCATTTGGCATCAATAAACAACAATTAATAATGCATTATAACACTATACAATCCATAAAACCTCTTTTGAATAGTAAGGGTCCATAAAACCTTAACTTTACCAATTTCAATCATATTGCTTTCAAATTTGTTTTTTCACTCTACCATATACAATTTTTCATTCTAAATCCATTAGAAGCATCAAAATCACATTCTTCCCCAATGATTATAGTCAGGCTGAAACATGCAAAACATTTGGACAAAATGGATGTTTCAACTTCCCTTTCCATACACATGCATAATCTTTATTTAACACAAAATCAATCATTTACATGCATGTGTAAATTAAGCTAGCACCTCCCCTTCAAGTTTGGTATCCAAAAATTCATACAACTATTAAACCAACCATCAACAAGTCTCCACTATAAAAAAGCATTGGATTTCCAATGAAATTAACCACAGAATTTTTTTCATGGCTAATTCCAACAATAATTTGTCAGAAATTTCATCGAAAATTTTTGCAATGTAATTTCTGATGAAAATTTTTCGTCGCAAAATCAGCCACGGAAAAATATTTCATGGCTAATATTTTAGCAATGTAATTATCCATAGAAAAATTCCATGACAAATTCCATGGCCAATTTTATGCGGGGTGTCTTTAACAACTGAATTAGCCATTGAATTTTTTCGTGGGTGATTTCAAAGGCAAATTCTATGGCTAATTTCATACGATGTGTCTTTAGCCACAAAATCAGCCATGGAAATTACTGAAGGAAAAATTCTGTGGCTAATTTCATAACTAAAATTTAATACTTATTTTATTAGAAACGTGTTCTTATTTATTAGAAAAAATAAATTTGTACCCACATAAATTTCCTTGGTAAAATTACTGAAGGAATATTCCATCAGTAATTTGCGACGAAATTAAAATTCCTTCTATAACTTAATTTGTGACGATGAATTTAGTGACGGAACCAATTATGTCGGTAATTCCGCGGCCAATTTCATGTTTTTTTTATAATGCTCAAACCATGCATAGAGTTATATTTCAACAATCACTTCAACTAATTTTTTTCACTTCCTCATTTCATCTTTCTAAGACCTCTAGGGTCTCATGTTCTTGACATCAAAATCACCATTTCAAGAAAAAATAAATAGATTAATGGAAGAGGAGAGTTATAAACTAGGAAATATAGGATATTTCTTGCCAAAAACACATCTCACCTTTGATTTTCAATTGATTTCTCCTTCATCTTGGCTCCTCTTCCTCCACTGTTTCTGTTCCCCTTCTTTCTCCAAGTTGGCCAACTCAAATGGCCTTCAAGAAGGATCTTCAGTCTTTAATAAAACATTTACAACATGTGTTAAGTTGTGGGCCCCACTTAGACTGATAAAGTAATTTTATACTAATATATTCTATCATAAGGTCGTAATATCTTCTTTTACTTTTTCTCTGTAAAAATGAAGACACCAAGTGGCATAATATAATACCCCATCTTTCACTTTACCAAAACTTTAGTTTCTTTAAAGCTACTTTATCTTGCAGAAAATGTTTTTTTGGGAATTCTTTGGTCACTTGACCCATGCAGGGTCATTGAAAATTTCCAAAATTCATTTTATTATTTCATGATTTTTCTTATCTCATTTTGCTTTCTAGAAATACCCCTAATAAATTTTCTTTTAAAAACCTAATTCATGGGATTTCTGATCTTTTCTCTCAATTCCGGCAAACTATTTCTGACTTTATCTTAGAAACAATTTTATAAATTTCTATAATTTTTGAGTTATTTTTCCTTGCTTTGAAATCAAATGTATATTTTAAATAATTATATTTAGCTAAAAATTAATTAATTAGCCAAATATTAATTAATTACTAAAAATCCATTTTGTTGTAATTTCTGTCTTTTTGATCTCTATGTTGCCTCAAATACTACTCAATGAATTTTTTCCTTCATTCCTAGGTCTTCGGGGTCATTTTCTATATATGGATAAAAATTACCAAAATGCCTTATAACTTTTCAAAATACCCTTACTTTTTCAAAATGACCATTTTGCCCTTACTTTTCTACATTTTGCAGAAGACCATTTTACTCTTCCTTTACTTTCTTCTTTTACATACATCCTTCCTTTCATTTCCTTTTATAGTTGACCATTTAGCCTTTCTTTCCCAATTACAGAAAACCTGGATATTAGAGTACTCATGCTTTCGTGGATTGCAAAATCATGCATATGGGCCTGAATAAGCATAGTTAATGCCTCATTTACTCCCTCAACATGTATAATAATAGTATGGGCTAATATTGTAGCTAACTGAAGCCCTAATGTCATTTTATGGATTATAATGATTAGGTTATTGGTGTCATAAAAAGGATCATGAGCTTGCTCAAATTCTTCTTGCATAACATGGACATTACGGTTGACATGTATGATATCGCCTTGGCTGCCAATTAGAATGCCATATAAGACACCATTTGTTCCTCTATCACTACATCCTATAACTTATCTAACTCAAACATCATGGCAAGAAGCATAAATAACAATAAATAACAATGTTAATGCATAAGTTTGTAACTTTATTACCTCCTAGACTTGACTTTTCTTGCTCTTAGACTTCTATTGTCTTCTTGCACTTAGTAGGCTCCTTGCACAAATCAATGCCTACACGCAATTACAATGCAATACACATTACAATCCACTTATTTTCATGTTAATTTCTCAATTATACCCTACACAATAAAATAATAAACTTCATTCATCTTCCTTTTTCCATTTTAGGGTTCTTTAGCTTTAACTTTTCCATTTTCAATTCTAATGCTTTCAAACTTAATTTCTCACACCCTACATGCTTTCTCATTCTAAACTCATTAAAAGTATCAAAATCATCAAAGTCCACTTCATTCCTAATTTTTTAGGTTTGGCCAAAAATTACAAGTGAAGGGGAAAAATGATTTTCAAAATTTCTTTCCGTAGACTTACTTAACCTCACTTCTAATAACCTCTTAAACTAGTATTAAACATTAAATCACTCTCCTTCTCATTTTTGAAAATTTTGACAGCCCCTCCCCCAAGGTTCTTGCATTCCATAAATTACAACAACACAGTTCAACTGCAAATCCAACCATAAAAAACACTAGAGTTAGATTTTGAAGCTTACCTTTTTCAATTTGAGCTATTCTTCACTTTCTTTCTTTAAGAGCTCTAGGCTTTAGTCTCTTCTCTTCAAGAACACCAAATCAAGAAGAATTTGTGAGATTAATGGTAGTATAGATGCTAGAAACTTGAAGAAATTGAAGATTATCCGCCAAAAACTTACCTTTTACTTGGATTTTTCCTTGATTTTGGCCTCTTGTTCTCTTCCTCTTCTCCTTCTCTTCACACCACTCCCTCTATCTCTCTCTTCTCCTCTTGAGCTTTGCCAACTTTTGGCCTTGGAAGTGGTCTTGAACACTTTAAAAATCAAGACTATCATGTGGGGCCCATACCTTTATTTGATAAAATTAAAATTTAAGCTAGAACATGCTATGTGGCTCGCATGAGAGCCCCTCATTCTCCTTTTTCAAACTTTGGTTACTTTATGGTTCCTTCATCAGAAACCATTCTCCTAACAATGCTTTTCAGGAATGCTTTGATCATTTGATTAGTGTATGACCATTAAAAATACACAATAATTATGAGATAATTCTCTAATTTTTCTCAACTTTAAACTCTTTTGAGAAATGCCCTTTTAGAAATTTCTCGTAATAACCACTTTTTGGGGTTTGCTATCATTTCCTTTTTCATTCAGGTAAATTGCTTTTGACTTATTTCTGAAATCATTTTTGCAAATTTGCATAATTCTTAAGCTAATTTCCCCACCTTTTAAAAAATTATTTGAGGCTTTTTAATATTTTTAATAATTATATTTGACTAAAAATCTCTTAATTAGGTAAATATTAAATAATTGCTGAAAATTCCTTTTAAGGTCATTTCTGCTACTTTAACCTCAATTTTTTGCTTCACATATTTTCCATAAAATTATTCTCTTAATTTCGATGTTTTTGGGGCAATTTTCTAATATTCTGGTGAAAATTTACCAAATTGCCTTTGGTCACCTAAACTTCTTGAAAATAACACTTTTGCTATTGCTCAAGGTGGCTGGTACACATGACATCCTTAGGATTTCTGCTATTTTATCTGACCTTAGCTGTTCTTGAATCACACGTTTAGCCTTATATATCTGTTGCAAACAATACGGATATTACATTCTATAATGCATGATGTAGCCTATTTCATCTATATATTCCTTCACTTTCAATCCGGTATAATCTAAGCCTAAAAATGAAATATTTAACTTCCTTTATTACTTTAAATTTTTCTTTGAAGGCTTAGATTGGAGATAAAAATATTTTAATTTTATGATTGTAAATTCAATATTCTTTCAAAATGAAGTAATGTTACCCATTTACCATTAAAAATGTTAATGATCAACATCAATTTTTTAGTAGTTACTGTTAGCTTTTTAATGGAATGGGACAACATTGCTCTATTTTGAAATTTTTGGAGCACCATTACTCATAAAAATACCTTTTATATACACTCGTGCTTCCACACTCTTGAGCAATATAGTACCATCCAATTTGACACGCCCACGTAGAAAAACTCCAACGCCCCATTCATGATGATGATAAAAAAAAGGACAATCACTATTAGATCTCAATAAAAAAATTTAATATCTGATAAGTTTTAAGGACTTGTTAATAAACCTGTTTCGCTTGTCATTGACAAGTCTTTGAGAGGCATCAAAAAGTTCTTGAGACTTGTCAGATATTATGTCATTGTGTTGGGATCTAAATGTAATTGTGCCTAGAAATAATTATGTTAACCCCAATCGTTGTGGCTTCCTTATACTATGCCACGTAATGCCCTCTTATAGCAAGAATGACACATATTCTCTGACCCGCCAGGAATAATCCATAAATTAAGGCTCTGTGTACGTGTATACACACATGTATGTATGCATAGTTTATGTATATGTGTGAAAATATATGAAATTTTATTACCACCAAATTTGCAAATTCTATCACTTGTCACATTCTAGACATGAAATTAAACTTTTGAGCATTGATAGAGATTCACACACAATTTTTTGGTAAGTGACAAGTATATACTCAAATCATTCTGGGTTTGGGACTAATCACTTTCAAAGCTTACATTTTCTAGGATTCAAACTTATGGTCTCTTCGTTAGTGAGTAAGACCGTTTACTACTTCAATCAATACGTTATTGGTACACACGGCTAGAAGACTGCAAGTGACATGGTGGCGTGATTGTTGATAACATGGTATTATAGAAATAAAATAATCATCAACATCAACCCTAATTGATAGATCATAAGCATTAAGTCTCAACTAGAGAAATTCTTACATACTCAAGGAATGCTGCATCATCTATACTCTACCCAATGAAAATGTTCCAAGTGTCCTCTATTGTGAATCTCACATGCCATAAATTTCTCCTAATTATTTCTCTTTTTTCATAACCCATTATGGAAAAAGAAAAATAATTATGAGAAATTTATGGGATATGATATCCATAATAGGGACATTTGCAGGGCATACATGATGTGGCACTAAGAGAGTATGTAAGTATTTCTTATGATCAATGCACTATTGCATATAATTGACAAAATTGTAAAGGTATAATAAAACAATTGCAAGAATTTGAGTAAAAATCAAGAAAAAATAATAAGAACTCAACAATTTTTTTCTTCTTACTTTTTTCTTCTCACCTGTAATTCCCTTTTTATTGCTTAATGACTTAATTAAAGATAACCTAGTCAACCATTGCAGATAGAAGCGTTTACCGAGCATGCTGGGATAAGGAACTAATCAACCATTATAGATTCTATGGAAATCATTGCTCAACATACCCATACAACAATGACCAAATGAAGGATTTTATTCAACTTGAAGCAGATGGATCGGTCCTTCAGAATGGTCATTGCGGATGTGGGGTAGTAATTCAGGATCAAGAAGGGCATGTATATGTAGTTATAGTGGCAAGCTGACACCAGTCCCTCCTGTGATTTTGGAATTGATGAGGATATTCAATGGACTTAATACTTGTTGGAATAGAGGTTATAGGAATGTCTCCATACACTTTGATTGTATTGAAGCAATTAACCTGATCACCAGAGGAAGCAGCTTTGAACATCCTTTCCAAAACATTATTGAAGATGTGAGAGCTTTCTTCTATCATAAGGATTGGCATGTAGTAATAAATCATCTATTTAGAGAGGATATTTGATTGGATGACTTGTTAGCAAAAGACTCCCATGTTATGAGTGAACCTTTTTGTATTCTAAATCACCACCTTCCACTAGTTTAGGGATGGAGGATGATGTGGGGGGCTAGTTCCCAAAGTTTGTACTTTATCAACCTTACTCTTATTTTGAGCATTGATATCAGTATTATTAAAAAAAAAAGATAACCTGGTATAAATACTACATCTCCTAATGTTTCTCTCCACTAAATATTTTTGAATATTCCTCCATTTAATAATATTTTTGTTCCTTATTTTCCACTCCCCCCCCATTTTCTTGTTAGCCGTGAGAAGGTTATCCCAACACAACATGAACAAATGACAAACCTTGAGGTTTTGGTTTGATGAAATAAGCAAAGCCTTCACTGTTGTTAGAGAATTTCTAAACCACTTTGATTTTGAGATTAATGTTTTTTAAGTATAGAGTGTGTGTTCGTCTCTCTCAATGTTTTTTGAGATTTGAACTTGTGTTCTTTTCTTTATGGGAATGAAGTTGAGGATGGCTATTGCTTTAATGAACAACTAGTTGATGAAAGGAGTAACTTTTCACATTTCGGCTGGGAAATACCAGGGGTGAACACAAAAGGACATGACCTAAATGAAAAAAATCAAACCTTGTTTGACCTCAGTTACATAATATTCTTATCCAGCATATTCCTATGTCCCATTATAGGATAGTGGCGTTTCTATTCCACCATAGTTGAGAGAACCAGCATTAAAAGAGCCAATTAATGCAGAATCTATCATACGAGAACATAAACAAAGCTTAATTACTAGAGATAGGGAAGGAGGGACCTGACGAAGAAGAAGAAGAAGAAGAAGAAGAAGGTGACGCCTACGGCGGAGAGATTTGAAGCTAACCACCACCACCATTAAGACCGCACTTTGGTCTCTATTCCGATCGAGTCAAATTCTTATACTTGTACCAGTTCGATTGCTTTGGATTATATATCAGCAATAATGCTCGGTTCTACGATATTTAGTGTTAAAATTTTATGCCATGCATTGGAATTTGTTCATGCTGTGGATGATAAATCAGCCAGTGGAGTGAACCCAGATACATTATTCAACAACGGCACTGGTCGCCGAAGAGGTTAGTACAATTCAGTCCTATACTTTGAAAGTTGAAACTAATTAATTTCATTAATTAATATCTTCATCTATTGTATTTTATTCCCTGAATATTTTTTTCTTTTTCTTGATAAGAAATAAAATACATGTATGACATTTAGTATAAATTTAAGGGGCTTAAGATGGAAATGTGTTTGAAAAAGAAGGTATCACATTTGTTAAGGATGATTTTCCAAGTAGGAGAAAATTGATTGCACTGGATCTCTTTATGAGACACATGCATAATGCAGTACAAAACAATTAGATGATCCCCAATTGTCTTTGTCAGGTGGGAGCTCCAAAATGGTCAATAGAAACCTAAATAATGCAGCAAAAAGAGATATTTCCAAATAAATGAAAAGGCTAAGGAATGGAGGAAGAAAACAATGAAAAAGGAAATAGATTCTTGGAGAAATAATCAAATTAAGTGGTCAATGGGAATAAGTAAATTTTCAATATTAAGAGAAGAGTGAATAGGTTAATTGGCAAATACAAGACTCAATTAGTTACAAAGGGGTATCCACAATTGGAAGTTGTAGATTGTAAAGATACATTATCGCCAATTTGTGCATTTCAATCAAACTTTTTTCTAAGAGTAGCTTACCATTTGGATTTAGAATTACATCAAATGGACGTAAAACCTGCACATTGATTGATAATGTCAATGGAGAAATATGCATGCAAGAGGTATTAGATTCACTAAAAGTGGTACATGAGATTTCACATCATAGTAACTGTTGGAAATTGTGCCCTAGGGCCAATCAATATACTTTGAGTATATTTCAATTAATGAATTGTTCACTTTTCATTATCATAATTTTGCATGTTTTGTTATGATAAATTGTCATTGGGTAAATCATAGTGATTATCCTAAATGTCCATGATCGGTCATTTGCGTGGGAACAAAGATGAAATAAGGCCATTATGACTTTGAAATATATGGAGATACTATTCAAAGTCATAAGCATTTGTAAGAGTTCACGGCGCTGAACTGACCCTCTGTGAGATAATTCCATGGATTCAAGTCATGAGCTTGTCTCACAAACGACTACATCACTGTCCCCTTTGACTTAAGATTATCATGGATTCTATATGAGAGTCGCTTAACTTTGACCTAGTCAAAAGTCACTTTTGACTGAGTGATGATATAGGCTATGTTTAGGCTTAGTGGATTCCATGTAGAGGAATGTGAATGGTCAAGATAGGTTTTGTCCCTCACATTGTAGAGAGATATTGTTGGGCCCCTTGATGAGTGAGTTTGAGAAATTTATGGTTATACTGTGATGGAAAGGTAGTTCCATCTCTTAAATCGAACTACTTAAAGATCAAGAAAGCGATGGTTGGGAATATGAGGATAACGATCTCCATGCCTCATCCTTGATCAGAATATCATATGACAAAAGGAACGTAATGTGGTTGTATGATAATTTGTATTGGTTTATAGATCCTCATGTGAATTGGGTAGTCGTAATGTTTTGCTAGATGCCGCTTGTGACTTGTGGGCTAGTATAGTCACTGACCCACTGCCAACTTCATATGGACCTACAGGGTCACACACAAAATGGCCCAACACGAGCTGAAATGTCTAGATTTATAAAATCAAGATTCAATGAATATTCTTTGAAGGATATGTGTGTGTGTGTGTATTAAAATTCATTTATATATAATTTATATTTTCATGTATATAATATATATATATATATTCTTGTGAGGCAAAATAATTGTCCCGCCAACCTTTTGCAATGGTTTGGAAACTGTTACCAATTTCACTCAAAATTCAAAATTATCTCACCATATTTTTGACCCAAAATTATTTCAAAAAATACGTTTGTAGCTATTCTGAAAAATCACCACTAAAATTAAGCAAAATATAAAAAAAATATTTATAGAATATTGAAATATTTTAAATATTTAATTATGCAAAATATGTTTGTACCAGTTTTACTCAAAATTCAAAATTATCTCACCATATTTTTGACCCAAAATTATTTTAAAAAATACGTTTGTAGCAGTTCTAAAAACCACTACTAAAATTATGCAAAATATAAAAAAATTATTTATAGAATATTTAAATATTTTAATCGAATTAATTATTTAAATTTGATGAAATTAAATTCAATTATAAAATTTTGGTTATTATTAATAAATAATTAATTCAAACTGAATATTATTAATTACATAAAATGTGTAGAATGTAATGAAATGAGAGATATATAAACAACCTGAAAAGAAAATAAAACATTAGTATATTAAAATGATTATTATTAAATTAAGTAACATAAAATTGCATTATTAAATACATGATAAGAAGATAAATTGATATCATAAAAAGATAAAATAAGTATAAATTGTGAGGAGCAAAATCATCAAGCATAGGGACTATTATGGAATCGTTGAGGTGAGCGCTAAAGATGAAAAACCAATGAAGAGAAGGGAAACAAAGGAAGAATCAGAGAGGAAGAGCAAAAATGAAATGGGATGGAAGGAGTATTTATAGGATGTCTAATAAGAATTAGCAGCGGTTTAGATGACGGTTTTTTGCAACGGTTGTTTTAGTTGCGGTTTTTATTTTGTTTTTGCAGCGGTTTAAAACTGCTACTAAATATGTAATTTTTTTTTAAAAAAATTCCCCCAAATTTAAACGAATTACATATATTACATATTAGAAGTATTTATTTAGCGTTATTAGACCTAACAAAGGGTAAATTGTCATCTCCTTCAAGGAAGAAGTTTTCAAAATTAGTAGGCTGAAATGGCTCTGCCTTATAGGTGATGTGTTCATTGCCATCACCCATGTTATAAAGATCTCTAGGCTTAAGATAAACAACCATACTTCAATCTTTATGTTTCTCATTCTCCACACAATAAACTTGTTGTACCTCTGACGCTAGAATATACAGCTCATCGTCTTAAGATTCACATGTTTGAATGAGCCTTGAGAAATTCATAGATGTGATTCCCAGGTCATTAGTAGTGATTCCACAAGGAGTTGTCATATTTGATAAGGCACACTTGAATAATGTGACGGTGAATTACCCCTGAAATCAACCAATTTTTCATAGTAGGGGACACATCCAAAATGCATATCACTGTTATTGCTACTCCCATAACTTCTTATACAAAAAGTCCCAAAAACCCCATAATTTTGGACGAGAGAGCTTTGATCGGGTGAAACTGTACAAAATTTGAACCCGTTGATGTTGTATGCAATAAACCTTTCCGCATACTGAAGTGAGCCAATCACAAGACTTGTCAGATCAACTGGATAGGAGTTGTTGTCATTACGTATTTAGCGTGCAAACCAACTTGGGAACTCTCTATGCACCCTTCTATCAACCTCAATGGATATTTTTGTCTAGATATATAGTTAACACTTGACATAACTTTGGAACTCTCTGTTATGATTAAGTAGTCAATGAGTGGACAAATATAATTTGAATTTATAAAATAATAAGTTAGTTTTGATACTCACTGAATGAGAGGATCAACTTGACTACAGTTGATTAAGACATGTCTGTGTCCTTGTAGCATCTTATTAGGAGTGAGGTTAAAGTATTGATGTCCATCAACTAATTTCTCAACAGGAGTGAACAAACTTGTTGATGTTGATGAACCAACATCGAAGCAATCAACATGATGATGACGATTGAAAGATATCTCAATGTCATCAAAGTATCATGTACAGAAGTTGAGGATCTCATCCCCTATATAACCTTCTGTTATTGAACCCTCTGGTCATACCTTATTCCTCATATATGACTTCAACTTTCCTGAAAACCTGTAATAAGTACATAACATGAAGAAAAAGTAACAATTAGTGACGTATCAATCTGTGTGTAAATACTACGTGTGACTAGTTTTTACCTTTCAATGGGATACATCCAATGATATTGAACTGGGCCACTGAGTTTAACCTCTTGAACAAGGTGGATGGTAAGGTGCATCATGACAATGAAAAATGAAGGGGAAATATCATCTACAAATGGCATAGTGTGAGAAGGATATACTTTTGTAGTTGATCCAACTCATCAATGACAATAACCTTTGCACACAGCTTTCTAAAGAATGAATAAAGCTCCACCAACACCTTTGAGACATTTAGAGGCAATGTATTTTTGAGTGCTAATGATAGTAACTATTGCATAAGGACATGTTGGTTATAGCTCTTTAATCCAGCTACCTTCTAAGACTACAAATCTATGCACATTGAAATGTTGCTTGAATAACCATCAGAAACCTTAATTTTCTTCAATGTTGAGAAGAATATACCCTTATATGGCTTCATTAAGGTAAATTTTGCTAGATGAAATGTGTCATTGTTGTCTGGCCAGGCAACTTGACGAATTCCCATGGACTGTAAATCCTTCTTAACTCGAAGATGATCTTTGGACTTCCCCGATTCATTCAGCAAGGTATATAGAACATTATCACACACATTCTTTTTATGTGCATAACATAAAGACTATGACGTAATATATTAGACTTCCAATAAGGAATAGTGAAAAATATACTCCTCTTGTGTTATTGCTGATCTGCCTCAACATCTGAAGTGCTACGATATCTTCTTCTGGCTTGTTTTGCATCATCCATCTTCCCGAACTCAAAATGAACATCATCAGGTTGATAGAATATTGAAAGAAGTTAAATTGATAGGAGGTGCCCTTCTTTCTTGTTTTCTATTGAAATGATTCCTCTGCAATCTAAAATTGTACTTTCCATCAAGGAATCATCGATGACCCATGAACAACCACTTCCGACTATATGGAAGACGCAGTGAGTTTGCGTCAAAGTTACATATAGGAAAGCCAATTCAGTTTGTATGTTCCACCCAGATAACGTTCGAAGTCCTGGGATGTCTAAACTCAATTTGAACAATGTCTTATCATATGTATCGTATATCTCAATCGTATCAGTCTATAATTCAACTAATCCTTTTATCAAAGGTAGTAGGTAAACATCAATATCATTGCCCAGAGGTTTTTTTCTTGGGATGATCATAGACAAAATGAATGAGTTTTTCCTCATATACATCTAAGGAAGCAAGGTGTAAGGAAGTAACACCATTGGCCAAATACTGTAATTGGCGGTAAGGTTCCTAAATGGATTGAATCCATCACTTGCCAAAGCAAGATTTAGGTTTTTGGGATCTGCTTTAAAATCTAGAAATTCTTTGTCAAACCCTTTCTAGGCCTCAAAATCCCGTGGTTGTCTTAACTTACCATTCGAATTCATTTCAACAGCATGCCATCTCATCTGCTCTACTGTTTTAGATGATAACTACAACTTTGTAGTCGCCACTTCAAAGGAAAATATCTCAGAATCTTCAAAGGTTTCTTCTTTTTCTTCTTCCCCTTCCCTTCCGGCTTGTATCTTCAAGCATTACACCACTTGCAAATTTCTTTGT
>QFDD01001410.1:0-29022 GCA_006871305.1 Vachellia collinsii
ACAAAGCGGCCCTACACATAGCTTCCAACTCAGTGTTTCATGAACGCACAAAACATATTGAGATTGATTGCCACTTTGTCCGTGAGAAGATTAAGGAAAACTTTATTTCTACAGGACATGTGAGATTTGCAGATCAAATAGGGGATTTGCTTACGAAAGCCCTTAATGGGATTCGGGTTGACTATCTTTGTAACAAGTTGGGCATGATAAACATCTATGCTCCAACTTGAGGGGGTGTATTAGGATATACTATTTAATGTTAGGCATAGTTAGGCAATTAGTTAGGCATATTAGTTAGGCATAAGTTAGGCAATTAGTTAGGCATATTAGTTAGGCATAGTTAGGCAATTAGTTAGGTATTGGTTGCTACTTTGTGTGTATATATATATGTTCCTTTTAATCATGAAATATGTATGAATTTGATTACAAAACTCTATAATTAGATACTCTGAACAATCTAAAGGATATGTTTTCATAGGAGAAAACGAAGATGGTGCCGTGACTAAATTTGCATCTAGAGATGTAACGTTTATTGAAAATGAGCGTGATGTATCTCTTTATGAGTCAAGAACATGGGAGTACAGAACAGAGTAATGATCATCAATAATCTCAATACATTGATTTAAGTGGGAGAGCTGAAACATAAAAAATAAATACATAAAGAGAAGAAGAGACAAAGAAAAGAAATTCCGGTAAGGAGGAGTGACAGGGAAAGTGTCCCTAAAAGGCGTTTCCAAATAGAAGGAGAAGCATTTATTTTTACTCTAGATGAGGATGATGAGCCTCGTTCTATGCAAATAGTCTTGTTTGGCCTTGCTAAGGACGAATGGAAAAAGAAATGGACTCAATGAAAAAGAATAAAGTTTGGGAATTGGTTAATCTGCCAAAAAGCCAAAAAGCTATTCGGAACAAGTGGGTTCTCAAAATTAAAAGAAAGGCAGATGGATCAACTGATAAATATAAGACTCGATTAGTTGCTAAGGGGTATACACAACAGGAATGTATAGACTATGAGGATACCTTCTCACCTGTTGTGCGTTTCAACTCAATAAGACTTATCCTAGCAATAGTGAACAGTTTAGGTTTGGAATTACATCAAATGGATGTAAAAACTACATTTCTAAATGGTGACTTGGATAAAGAGATCTATATGAAACAACCAATAGGTTTCATAATAAAAGGGAATGAAAACAAAGTTTGTAAACTTAAGAGGTCTATTTATGGGCTGAAACAATGATCCAGACAGTGGTACTTGAGGTTTCACAGAGCGATAACCTCATATGATTTCCAAATGATTGAGGAAGACCACTGTGTCTACATTAAACAACTTGAGGGTAATTTTGTAATATTATTCTTATATGTAGACGACATACTATTGGCTGGAAATAGTCTAAATTCGGTTATAACTGTGAAATAATGGCTTTCATCAAATGTTGAGATGAAAGACATGGGTGAAGCAGAATACATACTTGGGGTTAAAATCCAAAGGAATCATTTTGAAAGAATTCTCTCTCTTCCACAGGAGAACTACATTAATAAAATTCTTGAATGATTTCATATGAAGGACTGTAATCCCATGGATATCCCAATAGCTTCCGGAGTGACCTTAAGTTCATATATGTGTCCTAAAACTAAAAAGGACAAGAAGAGAATGGAAAGAGTCCCTTATGCTAGTGCTGTTGGAAGTCTGATGTACGCAATGATGTGTACAAGGCCAGATATATGTTTTGCAATAAGATTGATGAATAGATTCTAATCCAACTCAAGAGAATGCCATTGGAAAGAAGTGAAAAGGATATTGAGGTACTTGAAGGGCACATATGATTTATGAAGGAAACAATCTACGCTTAGTTGGATACTCCGATGCTACCTAGGCAGAGATGGAGATGAGCGAAGATCAATCTCTGGCTATACTTTTTTACTGAATAATGGTGCCATATGTTGAAGTAGCAAGAAGTAAACGTGCATTACCTTGCATTCTATAGAAGCTGAATTTGTAGAATGCACTGTAGCAGTGTAAGAGGCTATATGGCTGAAAAGATTCATAGAACACCTTGGATTTGGGAATGAAAGTACCAATACGGTGTTAGTACACTGTGATAACACTGCAGCTATAGTCTATATGAAAGACCCCAAGTACCATAGCAAAACCAAACAAATAGATATCAAGTACAATTTTATAAGGGATTATATAGCAAAGAAAGTTGTCATTGTACAACACATTTCGACCAAAAGCATGGTCGCTAATCCCTTGACCAAAGCCACAGCTAAGGAAATATTTGATAAGCATGTGAAAGCTATTGGGATGCGTAAAATGTAATATTCGAGAAATATTGTAAAATGTTTATATTTATAATCAATGAAAATATTTCTTTATTACTCATTATCATTTTGTGTGTATGCAATGTCTAGTATGTCATACAAGTAGTTGAGATTGATTCTCTCACACGAACAACCGCCTTTGACACTAAGAAATAGTGTGCTAAGATGAAACTTTTGTGTTTATGGTTGAAAAGCTAATATGGTTAGCAAGAGACAAAAATTATGTCACCTCGATAAAAGTGTAGCATATCGAGATGAGATCCATATAATGTAATTAAACAAATATTAGTTTGAGTCATCGATGCCCACTTTCATGATGTCTGTTGCCAGATAATGAATTCTCCAATATTGACGTCCGAGGTAGAGGTAGAGAATTTGGGTTTAGATATTGGAAGTACCTAAACAAAAATTTGTATGGTGTTAGTAAAGAAAATTAATACGATGTATGCTCTTATAATATAAGAGTAACACCGTAGCATGTGATTCATTCCACATGTGCTATAGATATCGCAAACGAGAAGTAAGTGAATAAATCCTTACTTCATTGTTGTGTGAGTCTCGAAAAAGAATTAACCCTTATTAAATGTCCTTTGACTTTGGCATGATCATAGATAGTAATGTTCTTTCAACCCACCCCTCCTAACCAGCGGGTTGAGGCTGGCCGGCCCGTAACCCGCGGGTTGGCCCGCTTTCCCATCTCTAATCATGGAGGTATACATTAATGCTTGCTACCTTGACATATGTCCTTTTTTGGTCATTATAAATATGATCTAAAGTATTATGTTAGGAAAGCGATTGATGTATGCCGAAGTGATACATGGACGAAAGAAAGATTACCTGAAATATGCACACCTGTGCTGGTGTCTGAGACATCATGTCCCTTATGTTATTCAATTTGATAATTACATAAATGTAGACACCATGCATATGAGATGAACAATTTGAGTTTTATACCGACTCGAGAGGGATTAGACTTGCCATATGAAAGTATATACTGGTAAATCTAAGACATTTGAGGGAATATTGTAATTCATGTTATACAAAATAAGGTTGCCTTGTGCTGGTCCTAAAAAAAGGGATTTCTAGTATAAGCGTCTAAATGACGTGATGCCCATGCGGTCACTGTAGTACGCTTAGTATGAAGAGATAAAGAGAAAACATCAAGGTTTACAATACTTAATCCACTAAGTGTGAGTGGGAGATGTTGAAAAAATGGACCAGTCCACCGTTGGTGGATTAGCCCTAACCCATTAATTTGGGTAGAAAATAAAATAATCAAGAGAATGTGGTGTTTAACGGTAAAATTCCCAAAAAGTAATTAAATATTGCACAAAAGAATAGGAGGAAACAGTTTTTAAGAGTTGTTGGACTTGCGTTTTCAAATTAAGAAAAAAACTGCCACTTCTAAGTTTAATAAATAGAGGATAGGCAGTGAGAATGAAAAGTCTTTTTACATACGTACGAAGAAAACCTACATTCCCTTCCTTTACTAACTTTCTCTATCTCATGTGTTACTGTTATGAGACACAACCGAATCCATTGTACGTGATCCGATTCTAGTGGATATCGTGAGCATTCTGTTTACATCCACATCTTCAGGTATGCTCTCAAATCTTCAGTTATCAATTAAGAACCTCAGATAGCAACAAATTTTATCACGTCCCACAGCATAAACTAACAAGCACTCAACAATTAGCCATCATCAAACCATCAATCCTTCTAATATTGGGACGTTATCAATTTCCCACCAATTTACAGAGTACATATGTATATACTTACATTCACAGACCCCTGTTTGCAGTCGGCAATACCAACGACGCACGTGGACATGGAGCAGCCAACTAACCCAAATCAGAATGAAGAAAAAAAAAATCAATATGCATGTTTTACAGTCAAGCCTTAATTCATTTGAATCAAACACACATGATTCCTTTTTCTTCTTTAGACACAGAGAACTCAAGTTCAAAAAATGGAGCCCTGTTTTCGGATTATCACAGAACAGATGAAGAAACCAACGTGCACAGAACAAAACAACTCATATGCCCATTCATCATCCTTAATAAACCATTTACTTAAAATTCTTACTTTGGCCACAGATTTCCCAGAACCAGAGATCCCTACCTCTGTTCTAATGAAACCCCAGCAGAAAAACAATCATCCATTCTCACTTTAAGCTTCTCAAAACCCGAAACCAGTTGTTTTTAACACTTATATGCAGATTCCTTCACTTATTAACACAAAATCCCAGCTCAGAGGTCACAGCACAAAGGACCCGACTCGGTGAAACCAAAACCCATTCTACAAACACACATAACTCGGTGAATTTATTACATGCAAGGCTTAATTTAACTTGAGAAAGCACGAATTTGAACATGCATTAAACAAATTCATGAGTCTTCACCTATTACCTCTGATTTATCAACTTTTAAAAGCTCAACCCATCCCAAAAATCAGAAATCCAAAGACGGAAAAGGGCTTAGGGGACCTACTTGAGTCAGAATCTAAGGTTGCATGCAAAATCTGGCCACTTCTCAGGCGAGTACCACTGCGGCTCTCTCTCTCTTTCTCCCGCTGTGTCTCGCTCTCCCTATTCTCTACTACCACGGGAATTTACCAAAGACGATGAATGAATAGGGAAGCTGAGGGCCTCTACCACGCGTGTGGCATATGTGTAGGGGTGAATTTACAAATTTGCGCTCCGATACTTCCCTTTTTACCATGTGACCCCTTTTTTTTTAATATACATCCAAAACGCCATGAAATATTCTAATGAGTAACTTTTCCCCTAAATTTGACTCTCAATATGTGGATTAATTCTCTTAATAAATTTTTGGACAATTTACTTATTTTTTTTCAAATTTCCTTAAAGATAATAATTCCCTAAAATAACTTTTAGGCCCAAAATTTTATTTAAACTTATTTGAAAATTTTGTAATAGGCTTCACAAATTATCAATTACGTTTCATATCATATTGGTCAAAATTTGAGATGTCACATATGGTTTATAAATTTTGCCCTAGAAGATGTCTCTCACAGCATGACCTAACAAATTCCAAATCATAGTTGGGCTTAGTGATTTTGAGCCATAATTTGAGATTGCATTTCTTTTAAGCATAGGCATCTCCTATTGAAGGCAATTTTATATGAAGCACTATTGAAAATTAAATATGGACAATTTTCATAGTAGAGATTGCATTTTTCTTTACTAAGCACTGGTATCATCATACCAGAAGAATCATGTTCAAGGCACTATCAAACACTAGATGTGGGTGCTTGCCCTAGTAGGAATTTTTTTTTGACCTAAATGCCCCAATAGGAATTGAAATCTTGATTTATTACTAGTGATTAGCCTCTTGTGTTAAACCTAACCATCGTTGGTTGTAGGAAGTGCATTTATTTATTTATCTCTAAATATAGGTATCCTTTTATTGGAGGTAATCTTGTTTAAGACATTGTTTGGCACTAATTATAAGCACATCTCTTGACAAAAATTTAAATGATAATTTGTTACGTTAGGAAGGACCAGTTAAATCAAACCCCTTTCAGTAGCAGGGACTGCATTTAATTTCATTGTTTTCCAGTTTGGGCCATTTTGGTTTTTGTACTGTATATATACCTCATTGAAAAGTGATGTTTTGGCTAATTGGGCCTTGGTGTTTTAAGCACCAGATTCAATCAACTTAATCTTGTTATTCTGAATTGGAAATCATTGAATTTAAGCTTCAACAAATTCTGGGCTACTTGTTTCAATATTATTGTTTTCTTTTGTTTTGAAACTTTCCAAACTTGGACATTGTCTGTTTTGGGCCACTTATGTGAAAAATGATTTTCATTACTGGAAAGGCCACTTTCGTTATGTTTGGGATTTTTCCACTCTGTTTGAGCATTAGAAAAATGTTGTGTTTTTTTTTTCATTTTATGGACATTTTGGGGACTGATCGGCCCTCTAATTTTCTTTGGGGCTGAAAATTTGTTTTTACAGATCCATAACTGTCAACCGTTATTAAAAAGCTCGGATAACATCATCAAGAAGAATCAAACACCCAATCATACGAGCACATTGCCCCGAAAGCTGTGTGGTAAACTCAAACCACAACTGAGTGAAACAATCTTGGAATCCACACAAAGCTATCCAAGCTCAGTGCTTTGCCAAGAGTAAAACAATCCACTAGAATCTAGCAATCTCTTACAATTTTGCTTCAAAATAAAAAAATAGTCAATCCACTAAAACCATGACCAAAAGTAAACCTTCCCAACATGTAATCATTAAAAATCTCTAATCAAATTAGATCTATCTTCCAACGTTCCAAATTATGCCACCGAAACCAAAACTAAACTCTTCACCTCCAACCTATGATACAGATAAATTAGATCAACCAGGCCTTTTGGAAGCAAATGGAATAATATTGACAATAGTTAAAAGACTCATACGTTTCTCACAAAATGGACGTAAAAATGTTAAAAAATGACATGAAAAGTGTTTATTATAATAGTGTGTACCCACTATTCTTAGCTTTCGCAAAGCTCCTCCCATACATCCCAGATGCCAACTACATTATCCATATGGAGAGCGGCCTGCAATAATGAAGAAGGGGCTAGAAACCCTAGTAGAGCCCCTCTCTGCGCCCCACATTTTCTTTTGTTTTCCTTTTATGTTGCTTAAGATAGACAAATTGGGAAAGATGGGGAGCTAATAATAATAAGAAGAATATAAATACATGTCCAAAATACAAGATGAAAATGGCACATGCTCAAGTGGAAGATGATGTAGTTATATATAATTGTATCATAAGCTTGCTCATTATGATAATAGATAAATATATGAAAGTTTGACAAAAAATAAATTAATATATGAAAGAGTTTTATCTCGATTTATATGAGCGTAATTTTCCAATACTTTGGTAAGCATGTACAAAATAAGTTAGCATAAATAAATGTAGACATCTATACACACAAACACGGGGTCCACTAAGTCAACATTGATATCACTTAAAGTTGCAACTAGATGTAAATTAAAAGTTAAAAAGTAAATGGAAAGAAGTAGAATTGATTACCCCATACCAAAAGGAACATGATATAAACAAAGTGAAAACTGGAATTGAAAGTAATTCTATCTTACATACACGAACGACAAAAGTCAAAAGATCCCTATCCCCTACAAAGATTTCATTTGACAAGGGTCGCCATCCATGCAACTGTCAAGCAATATATGCCTGTGACGAAATAGTGCTATTTCTAATATGGATGATTTTTTTTTTAAAAAAGTACAACCTGAACAGTATTTGAATATGGTAGATTTGTTGTTATTTCATATATAGACGCATGTTGTTGCCTACTGTTCACTGATATGGAGACAAATCAGAGATGAGAAATATAATAATGAAAAATTCTCACAACACTTGATTAGCATATATTTGTTGTTATTTCATATATTGAAACTTATTATTACCTGTTATTCATTAGTCTTGAGACAAATCATTATGAGATAAGGAGTATAATCATAAAAATTCTCACAATAATTGATTAGTGAAAATTTGTTGTCATGTTATATACTAAAGTGAAGTTTGTCGTTCGTCATTACTTACTACTCACTGGTCTTGGTACAAATCATTATAAGGTAAGGAATATAATCATTAAAAATTATCACAATAATTGAGTAGCGTAAATTTATTTGAGATGATCGTTAACTGCTCATTAATTGAGACTTTTTATGATTATATTTATTTTTTTACCCTCATAATATTTTCCCTTAGAAGCCTAGGAAAGAAAGCAGATAGCTAAATAATTAATAAGCGGGAACTGTCGGTGGAAGACCATGGCCAATCCATATCATACAAACATTTACCATTCTTTACAGCTCACCTGAATGGTACTGCTTCTATGTGGCTAGTTAAATCTAATGTCTTTCTTCATATTCTTGTTGCTCTTAGCGTTCAGCTTCATCTCTCCTCAAAATTTTTCTGGTCTTCTCTTCAAGTTGCAGACCATTTCAATCCTCACTCTGTGTCTGTTCACTCCCTTGTGCTCGTTCATTTTCTTCTCAATCATAAAAATATCTGAAATTTTTAAGAAAAAATATCTTAAATTTATAAAAAAAAAATTTCTTCCAATATTTTTACTGCCTGTTCAGTTAAATATAAACTCACTCAACAAAGAAATGGTTTCGATTAAAATCTCTTTAGATGTCTCTCTTCTTTCTCACTGACTAAGTTAAGTTGGTCACTTTCTTGTCAATCTTGCCAAAAAAAAACTCCTCTTATCGAAGGTTTTGTGCAGCTTACCTCTATCAAGTCTTTTGAACTGAAATAATAAAAAAGAAAAGAAGAGAAAATATGGTTTAAGAATTTGTTTTCTTGCTACTATTCTTCTGCTTATACTTTTGCGTTTGTTGTGATCAATCATATATAAAAATCTAAGAAGAAGAAGAAGAAGAAGAAGAAGAAGAAGAAGAAGAAGAGGTCTGCATGTGAGAAGGTTTGGTGGTGTCTTCATCTGTGGTTTATCAGACTATGCAAGAAAATGGTGCTGATCATAGAGTTATAAAAGTGTTAAAACTTTCTGTTGATGGTTAGAAATTTTAGATTTGGATTGGTATGAACAATAATAGTATGTTTGGATCTTGGTTACTTATTTTTTTCTCCCTCTGCTTTTCAACTACAGAACTTTACATCTCAAGCTCAAGAAAATCAACTTCTCCTTCACATTGAGCAAGGTAACTTTTGGATATGGTTCTCTTGGAAAAAACCGTTAACGGACTGATGTAAGGATCTGAATTTTTCATCCACTTGTCCAAAACAAAAATCTGATCTTTTTGAATATTTTAAATTTAATATTCTTAATATGAATCACGTTTAAAATTTCTAAACAAATTTCCTCAAACATATATCTATTAAAAAAGCTTACGCAAATTTTAGAATGAGTTAATTTTTTAAGTAAAAATTACTTAACTTTTGTCTAAGTTTACCAAAAATATTAAATAGATAGCTAATAAATTACAGGCAAACTGTTAAAAGATAAATTAACGATTTAGTATAAGGAGGTTTAATTTGTAAATGAGATATATTTTAATATGGATTTTTATCGAAAAAGCTAAAGCAAATTTTAGATTAAGTCCCCCCCAAACCCTGGCTCCCCAGCCCGGGGGACCCCTCCCTTTTTCCACTTGGAATATAAGTGGAATGTTAAGTCTTTTGTTTTTCACTGCTTTTACTGTTTCCTTTTGTCATATGAGTGGAATGTTATGTCTTTTGTTTTGAAAAAAGCCCATTCAGAATTTCAAAGAATTATGAATGAAATTTTAATCCTTATATCAAATTCATCATTGTTTATATTGATGATGTCATAGTTTATTCCAAGTCATTAGATCTGCATTTTAAACATGTGTAGGTCTTCATTCATACTGTTAAACGCGCTAGTTTGGTAGTATCCAAAACCAAAATCAATTTATGCCAAACCAAAATTCATTTTGTTGGTCATCATATCTATTAAGGAACTATCACTCCCATTGATAGGGCTATTCAATTTGCTGATAAGTTTCCAAATTAGATTCTGGATAACAATCAGCTTCAAAGATTTTTAGGATGTCTCAACTATGTTGATGACTTTATTCCTAATCTCAATAACATCATTAAGCCTCTCCATGAGTGTCTTAAGGAAAATCCTCCTTCCTGGAGTGATGATCACACTGTTGTGGTCAAACATATCAAATCTTGGTAAAAAATCTCCCATGTTTTATATACATGATCCTTAGGCTTACAAAAATTATTGAAACTAGCGTCTCTAACATAGGTTATAGTGTCATTCTTAAATAAAAAATTGATGACAAAGAGCCTTGCATTGCATTTACTTTAAAACATTGAAATAGACCTCAACAGAACTATTCCACTATTAAAAAAGAAATTTTAGCAATCGTTTTGTGCTTAAACAAGTTTCAAAGTGATTTGTTAAATCGAAAGTTTTTTATCTGTGTTGATTGCAAATAAGAAAAAGATGTTTTGCAAAAAGATATTAAAAACCTTGCATCAAAATATATTTTTGCTTGTTGGCAAGAATTTTGAGTATTTTCAATTTTGAAATTGAATTTCTCAAAAGATCTTCAAACTCTCTTCTAGATTTTCTTACCAGAGAATTTTTGCAAGGGAAATGAGAGTGTAAACAAGGGGGTTGCCCTGAGTGAGGATGATCTTAAAAAGATCGTAAAACGTGACACAATGGCACAATTAACTATTGGGTCACCAACCCAAGAATCTAGGTCATCTACCCAACAAATTGGGTTATCCACCCAATCTACATAAACAAATATGGGTCTTTAGCCCAACCAATTGTTCATCCACCCAATCGCAAGACCAGGAGCAATCTGCTCCAAAAATTTCAAATATTTTGATGAATCCAAAGGATTGTGTTAGTCCAATTGAAACGCCATAGGCATTGTATCAAAATCAAACCTTGAACATATTGCCAAGTAAATCTTGGGCTGATATAGCCGAAGAAGATGATAAGACTCTCACTTTAGCCATAAAAAAGAGATCCCAAGAGATTACTAAAGCTGGCTCATCCTCATAAGAGCTAGCCTTATCTTCTCTTCCCTTAACCCAAATACCTCCCAAAACCACTTTTGTGGCACAAAATGACAAAGCAACAAATATAATGTTCGCTAAACTAGGGTTTTGTGATAAAAAATAAATGCTTTGGCACTCAAAATATTTCTTAAAGGGTTTTTCTTTAAGCCTGCATGTTCACTCCGCAAGTGTAGGGTTGTGTCAAGTAATCAAGTAATGAGAAAGTATTGCTCCCATGAGGATTTGTTTAAAAATCTAAATCAATCAAAACGCTAGGTGCATTCAATGAAGTTGAACAAATCAAACGTTTGATGTGAAATGATAATTTTGAAAACTAATTTCTAAAACTAAAAAGTGATAAAAACAATTGATTATTTAACTTCAAGGATGATTTTTGGAGCCTAGGATTATTTCTCACTTTGTAATTCATAACCTTAAAATAACTTCCTCTCCTAAATGCTCTTAATATATACATGTGTTGGTCTAGGATTCTAAGAGTACTTGTAAAAGCTTTCTCAAGTCAAGAACAAGTGTTTAATTCCATTAATTGCTCAATCTCATGTTACAATTAATAAAACCCAATTTTCAAGCTCCAATCCTAATGTGACTATGCAAGGCTAACAAGTATATCTCTATTTTGTCAACACAACTATTCATTCATCATGCAAATTTCAAGTTCCTACACCATTTTACTCAAGTTCTACACTCAACCTAGCCCTATCAATCATAAATCAAATGAACACAACATCTAAATGGTGATCAAACATTTAGAAGCACTAAGTAAGGAGTAAAATGAACACATATATATCATTAACCACAAAAGGAGAGGGGTATTTAAGATTTAATCCATACAAGAGTTCAAAATAATCCTATAATGAAAAGTTTAGCTACTCATTATCAGCCATACAAATCCAAGGGAAAATCATAGTCCAAAACAGATTATAAGAGAGGAAAGGAAAAGGAAGGAGAAAACCAAGAGAAGGAAGCTCAAAATCTCTTCCAAAGCTCAATCTCTTGCTCCAACCTCTTTAAGACCCAAACCCTAGCAGACCCAAGCTCCAAACTGCTCCAAGAGTGTCAAGAATATCGGGCTCCGGCTCCATCAAGTTTTTACCTTGAAACCCTAAAAAAAATCCAAGTTTTTTCTCTTTACAAGTGTTGTGTGTTTTATTGTCAAAACTAGGCCGTGACAGAACTATTTTGAGCTGCCGCAGAATTTGCCTATGGTTAAAAGTGTGCTGCAGCTAAGATAAGTGAGCTGCAGCTCATTGTGCCTCTGGAAAATAAGTTCTTCACTTTGAATGAATGCGTTCTACCCATAAATTGATCTTCATTTCTTCCTCTTTGACTTTCCGAATGTGCTTTTGAATCAACTTTGGTCTCCAAATGCTTCCAAGTTAATTCCAAGTGGCTTGCAGCATATCCTTCTTTTACCAAAATATATCTTGCAACATAATAAAATTTATAATCTCTTAATAAGTAAGGATAAGAGCCAAAATATGCACAATTAAGCAATAATGTGCAATCAAAAACCTTATGAACATTTCCTATCTTTGAGTATTCAAAACATGTATAATAGTACCAAAAATGTATAAAAATTTAAGAAAATGCACTAAAATGACATGAAATCCCAGAGGTTAACACTACAACTCTTACAAAAACCCAAAAATTTTATAAATTTATTCTTGTAGACCTAAGTTTGTAGGAATAAGACATTTTCAAGATCTAGAAGACCCTAGGATTTATGGATATTCAACTTTCTAAATCCTTAAAGTTTTATCTCCCAGTGATTGGGGACAAGAACTTAGGAAAATTAAAAACTTTTCTTAACCTTTTGATCCCCGAGGATATGACTATTAGGATTATATGGATGACTGATATTGGACCTTTTGGTATCAAAACCTAAAATTTAGTCTTACTTTGGTATTTATGTTCAAAATTGACTTCAAATACCAATTTCCATAATGGTTCAATAGATGGCAGGACTTTTTCGGTACTTGTCCTGATATTTTAGCAACCAATGTGAAAATGGGTTTTGACTATTTTGTAAGTCGTGCTAATTTAAATAAGGATCCTTTCTCAACATATCTTCATCTATTTTCAAAATTTGCTTTAGCTTGGGTATTCAAATGGAATCTCAAGTATGAGATTTTCAAATTCATAAATAGCCTTCCGGTTTTTGTAGAGAGTTCCTTCTATCAAATGGTGAGCAAAATTCATTGGAAATAAAAACAAGGATATTCTAGCAATTAAAAAATGTTGACCTAGAACCCAAAATTCTTATGTGTTGCAGATCATGAATTCAATGTCTTCTTCAACTAGAGGTTAAGGATATAGGCTTGCTTAGCCTTCAACTAGCAAAGAAGAACTGACTAAGCAGCTTACAGATACCCCTTAGTTGTTACAGACTGAAGTTAAATTTCCTCAAAGCAGCCAATCTAGCCCTTCATTGGCATCCTCATCCAATGGATCAGATGATACCTCAGAAAGATACCCCAACAGCTGTTTCGGCTATGACCCTGAAGAAGTCTATGACTTAGGTGAAGGCTTAAACTAGGGAACATAAATGTTTTCGATGAAGATTTGATAGAAAAAAGCCAGAATCTTCAATACACAAGGCAAAAGTATTGACAATGTCTATCAAAATCACTATAGCAGTTACTATAGCTCGCGTGAACTTTTGAAAATTGTACTATAATGTTGGCACAATGCATCTTGTAAGTCTATAAAATGATAGTTTGACTCCAGTGGTTAGGCATTCAAAAATTTAGACAGTATTCTAGAGAGAGGTTTGAGAGAGAATTCCTCTGGTTTTCTAAGTTTTCTCTATAATCTTTTCTCTTCAAAACTTTGCATCTCTATGACTGAATAAATTTGTGTTCATCTTTATTTATAATTCTATTTAATTCATCTGCATACATTAACGACTTAGTGTTACTCCTTGCTTACTTCCTCCTCTAATCCTCCCTTCCCCCTCGATCCCCTTGGGTCACTCCTAAACTCGTTGATATTAGAGCCAATGGGGAAGTAGAGATGTATTATATGAAATAAAGACTTTGAGTTATTCATAAGAATGGTATGAATATTACATGTAAGTATGCTTTGTGGTTGCAGTATTGTCTGATCTTCCATATTAGAAATATGTTGATATAAAATTATAATATGCTTAATAATATTTATTCTGATAGCACGTATATTAAGCATTCTGATGATGATATATGAACTTTGTCCATCTTTTCTAGGCTATGGCAATAAGTCCCGCTAGAATGATTAAGGACTATTAGACTAGATGCTATTGTTTAAATGGTCATAGGATATAACTATTTACTGCCTGAAGTATTGGCTAAGAAGAAATATTACTGGCATATTACTGTTTTTATATGGATATACATGGTAATATTTGCAGTAATCTCATGTGTAAATCTCAATCTTTATCACATCTAGTATGTTTTTATGGATGATATTTGGGTATGGGAAATTTTCAAAACTATGTTTAGATCTTTGTCTTTCACTTTAGCTCTAGTCGATCTTCCAACTCTTTTAGCTCATCTGCAAACCCAAAATGAGGATCTCCCTCCTCATCAAAAAATATTTTCAAAAATTAAATTCATTTTGGAGAAATCAACCAAAACATTACTCACTGAACTATCCTAAACATTGACAAAAATGAGTGTTATAAGCCTAACAAAAGTTTTCTCCAAACTTGTGACTATATTATCAGATTAGTAGAGGAAGTCATCCCCCCTCACCATAGACATGGATGGAATTCCTCCATTATCTAAAAGAGTCCATAAAACTTCACCAAGAGAAGTACAAATTTTTGCATATTAGTTGTCCAAATAGCTTTAAAACCTTTACTAATAGTAGGCATTGATGCTGCTACATTACTTTGTTTAAGAGATGCCAGACACAATAAATTTCATTACTCTCTCTTGGGAAATGTTGAAATTGGTCTCCATACCAAGGGGTTCAGGAGTGATCCAAGGGGATTGTAGGGGAAGGGAATAATAAAGAAGGAAGGAAGCAGAGGCCACCGAGGAGTTATTAATGCATGATGATGCAAGATGTAGATAAACAATTTAAAAAGAAAGAAGCAAAATAAAAGAACATAAATTTATTCAATCACAAGGATACAAAGTTTTGAAGAGAGACAAAGAATGCTTACAGAGGGAAATCTAGAAATCACTTTCTAAAGACTCTCTAAAATTTTGAATGCCTAACACTGGGCTTGAACTATCTTTTTATAGACTTACAAGACCAACGGTGCTGACATTAGAATAAAATTTCAAAAGTTCACACAAGTTGCAATTATTGCTACAATGACTCTTTTGCCTTAAACAATGAAGATTCTGGCTTCTTTATATCAAATCTCCACTGAAATTAATTTTATTTCCTAATTTCAATCTTTGCCTAAGTCATCAACTTCTTCAGGGTCATCGCCGAAACATTTGTCTTGGTATCTTTTTGAGGCATCATCTGATCCATTGGATGAGGATGCTGATGAAAAGTCATATTGGCTATTTTGAGACAATTATGCTTTAGTTTGTAATAACTAAAGGATGTCTGTTAGTTGCTTAGTTAGTTCTTCTTTGCTGGTAGCAGTGACTAAGCATGCCTGTATTCTTGACCTTTGATTGTGGAAGACACTTGATTCATGATCTCCAGCACACAAGAATTTGGGATTTTGGGTGAACCATTTTCTAATTGCCGGAATCGTTACATTCTTACTTCTAGTAAATTTGCCCACCATTTGACAAAAGGGACCCTATGGCAAATTGGGAGTGTTTTACATTCAGAAATCCTATATTTGAGACTCCATTTAAATACCCAGGCTAAAACAAATTTTGAAAATAATTGAAGATCTACTGGGAGGGGATCTTCACTTAAATTGGCCCAACTAACAAAATAGTCATAACCCATTTACACATTGGTTGGTAGAATTTTAGAACAAGGATTAAAAAGTCGCACCACCTATTAAACCATTGTGGAAATTGGTATTTAGAGCCAGTTTTGAACATAAATAGCCATGAATAGTTGAAATTTGGGTTTTGATACCACAAGGTACAATACCAAGCATCAATGTAATGTCAGTAATCACATCCTCTTGGATTAAAAGGATGAGAAAAATTTTTAATTTTCCAAAGATCTTGTCCCAATCACTTGGAGATAAATCCTTTAGGATTTGGAAAGTTGAATATCATAAATCTGAGGGTCTTCTGGATCTTGGAAATGCCTTGTTCTTGCAAACTTAGAATCTACAAGAATAAATTCATAATATTTTTGGGAATTTGTAAAATGAAGAGGCTTGAAGAAAAACCCTTTGCAAAGATTTTTAATGCTAAATAATTTGGATTTTTATTACAGAAACCGGGTTTTGAATAAAAAAAGATTCATTACTTTATCATTTTTTTTCCACAAAGGTGGTTTTTAGGGGTATGTGAGTCAAAGGTTGAGAAGATAAAGCCAATTCTTTTGAGGATGAACCAGCTTTAATCATCTTTTGCAATTTCTTTTTGGTGATCAAGGCAAGAACCTCATCATCTTCTTCGAATATATCAGCCCAAGATTTATTTGGCAATGTATTCAAAGTCTGATTTTGACACAAGGCCTGAAGAGTTTCAATTGGGAAGGCATAATTCTTTGGATTCATTAAATTTGAGATTTTGGGAGCTGATTGCTTTGGATTTTGGGATTAGGTTGATAACCTAGTCTAATGGGTAAAAGACCCAAATTTTTTGGCAGTAGTTTAGGTGGCCACATTGTCAATTGTATTATACTAGCACCTTTTATGATGTCCTTGAGATCATTTTCACTAAGGGCAATGCCCTTACCTTTATCTTTCTTTTTTGGAGGCATATTCTTACACTCTCATTTTTCCTGCAAAAATTCTCTTGTAAGAAAATCCTAAAGGGAGTTTGAAGAACATTTGAGAAATTCAATATCAAAATCGAAAATACTCAATTTCTTGCCAACAGGCAAAATTGTTTTGATGCAAGGTTTTTGACATCTTTTGGCAAAATATTTTTTTTTACAGATTTACAATCAACCTAAATAAAAAAAATTTGATTTAGCAAATCACTTTGAAATTTGTTAATGCATAAAATGATTGGTAAAATCTCCTTTTAAAGCAAAAGGAATGACAATATTCATCAAAATCAAGGTAGCAAAAGTCACTCTAGCAGTTACTATAGCTTGCCTAAACTTTTGAAAATTTTGCTGTAATGTCAGGACCATGGGTTTATAAAAGGATAGTCTGAGTTCAGTGTTAGACATTCAAAATTTTAGATAGTATATATTCTAAAGAGAGGTTTAAGAGAGAATACCTCTGGTTTTCTACGTTTTCTCTGTGGAAGGGAAGAATAGAAAAGGAACGAAGCAGGGACTGATGCAGAGTCATTAATGCTTTCAGATGCAAGATGTAGAATAAACAATTCAAAAAGAAGGAAGCAAAGTAAAAAAGAACAGAATTTATTCAGTCACAGGAATACAAAGTTTTGAAGAGAGAAAGAAAGAAAGCTTATAGAGGGAAATATGGAAAATCTCCCTCTGAAGACTCTAAAATTTCAAATATCTAACATTGGACTTGAACTGCCTTTTTATAAACTTACAAGATCAACGGTGCTGACATTATAGTACAATTTCAAAGGTTCACATGAGTAACAATAACTGCTACAGTGATTTTGATAGACATTGTTAGTCCTTTTGTTTTGAACAGTGAAGATTCTGGCTTCTTGCTGTCAAATCTCCACTGAAAGTAATGGTGAACCAATGCCTAATTCTGTTAACTCACTCATAGTTAACATTATTGAGCATTTTATCGAAGGTCCTTCTCTATGGAGAGACAAATATATAGAACTTATGTTCAATCTTAGGTGTAAATCCCTCTTTGATTTTAGATGGTACAAAGATACCTTCCTAACTCGAGTCCTTACCAGAGAAGATGGAAGTCATCCTCTTTGGAAAGAAAAATTCCTTGCTGGTCTTCCCACTTCTTTATATGACAAGATTTGAGACAAAATCCAAGGCCAAATCGGTAATGGTCAAATCCATTACGAAAACCTTACCTATGGCCAACTTATTGCAATTGTCCAGAAAATAGTCCTAAAACTTTATCAAGAAGATAAACCCAAACATCATCTTAGCAAAGAAAAAGTCCTTAATAGAAAATATCTTGGATCTTTCTTTGTGCAGTTTGGTCTCCCGACCTACAAAAAAATCCAAACCAAAAAAGAAATACTTGACCAATGATGATCGGTATCAAAGGTATCCAACCAAAAAAAATACTACATGAAATCTCAACCTTGGAAGAACCCAAAAGCAACCAACCCAGAAAACTCAAACGAGATTTCAAATCCAGGCCACCTATGGAGCTTCCCAAAGGAAAAGTTGTCTGTTTTCATTGTGGAAAAGAAGGCCACATGGCAAAATATTGTAGGCTCAATCAAAAGATTGATTCTTTAACGATTGAAGATCCCATTCCTCAACAATTGAATAATCTTCTCATTGATTCCTCTTCTTCTAATGAAGAATATGAATTATCATCTTCTAATGAAGTTAACCAACTTCAACAAGATGATATTTCATCATCTTTTGATGAAGAACAACCTAAAATTGAAGGATTTCAAATAAATGTTATTACTTAGGAAGAAGGTTTATTTTTCGAGATTATATATTCTCTTTCGAGCAATGAGGATAAAGTAAAATATTTCAATAAATTTAGAGAAGTTTTCTCTTCAAAATCTTCATTCCCAAAACCTCTTTTGAAACAAAAACACTTGACTACAAAATATGATTTTACTGAAATTATAAAAAGATTTCAAAATCCAAAACGGGTCACTATTTTAGACCTTCAAAACGAGATTAATGATTTAAAGGAAGAGATAAGAGATCTAAAAAATACTCAAGATCTACATTCTCTTAATCTACAAGATCCTAAATGTAGCATTCAAAGCTCTTTTCATCCTCTATAGAAGAAAATAATAATCAATAGCAGAATTTTCTCCTTAGCTCATCAAACTAGTGAAATTGATTACCGTTTCATCATAAAAACATCATTTTCCAGTTTCTAAACCAAACTGAAAAATTTATAACTTACACTACACTCATTCAAATAATGTGTTTTAGGACTTATTTTAAAGCTCAAGATGTGTACTAAGGGCTCACCAGTTTTCATAGTCAACAAAGACTGTTTAACCAGCTTTAAATTCACCCAATGTCGTCGCTCAGATTCAAAGTTTTCAATATCATCTTTCCCCACAACAGACTTTGTTTCAGATTTCTGAAACTATTACGGCTTTAAAAATGATTCATTTCCATGGAGTCTTGCACATACTCGCAATGACATATACATGGTGTTCTAGTTAAACATCTTTTTTATAAACGTTTGTAATCTATACTATGTCTAGGCATATTTATGTTTATAGTTGGGCTTTCTAATGTATTTATTCTTAAGAATCTTTGTCCTATATTATCATTAGTTTCTATTCTTATTGCATTTAATTCATTATAAAGGATTGTTCTATCTAATTCTAATTGTAATTGTCTTGGTAAGGTTATTCTAGTTATATCTAAAGGTAATTTGTGTAATATTGGCATAAAATACTTATCTATAGTTATTTTTCATTGTGATTTATTGTATATTTTATGTTCATTTGTAAATACTAATCCTATCATTGCTGTTACACTTATTGTTTTTGCTCCTGGTAATAATCTTACTTTATCTAATTTGTGATATACTATTATTGATCTATTCATATGGTTATCAGCTCTAGATATTGTGAAATTAGTATTTATTGTGAATTTTAATTTTTGATAAATCAAATTTCCGGTTAATGCTCCTAATATACTATCTTTCACACTATTTATAATTCTTCCATCTTTGATTAATAATTCTATAGGGGAATCTATTCCTTGGTGAAAATAAACTTTTACTAATAATTGTACTCCTGCTATATATATTTCTGTCACTTCATCTTTAAAAGGTAATTTAGCTATTCGTGATTCTATCATTGCTTTATTTATTAATGGTATTCTTAAAGTTCCTTTAGTTAATGATGATTCTATAGGATGTTTCTTTTCTAATACTACAAATGAACTTTTTCCATTTTTCTTTGATTTTATTATTTTACTAACTTTTTGCATGAAATTTTCATTTCTTAATTCTTCTGGTCTCATATCTAATTTTGCATCTTTTATCTTATATGCATGGTGAGTGTATATATACTGGAATATTAGAGCAGTAATTTAAATTGTTAAGATTGTGTTGAGGTTATTAATTAATAAGTTATGTGGCTGTTATTGCTCAACTTTGGAAGAGAAAAGCTTAACTAATTTTGGAGCATTTAAGGAATGGAGATTTGCCATTGTTTTGTAAAGGTATAAGAGGATTTTTGGAAACGTTGTAATGGTCACACATCAGTATATGTATATATTTACACACGATTCAGGTAGAATGATGTCATAAAAATGTAAATATGATTGTTGAAGTCGAAAATGGGATAAGCACCAATATGTAGTGTGAATGTTTTGGGAATAAATGATGCTTAAAAGCTGATAAATCAGTTTAAAAAGTGTTGGAAGGAATGTTTAAAGGTTCCTTTAGATCACCATTGAGAAGTTATTTGAGTTTTGAGGTGTTAGTAATTTCCATGGTCCTAACAAGCTTAATAATTGATGTGAAATATTTATCTAAGACCATTGGACACAATGGAAGTGAGAATGGAAGCTTAATCAAAGAAGCTCCTAATATGGAAGGAAAAAGAATTAAGGAAAGCAAGAGAAAGCTAAATAGTTATTTAATATTTTGTTATGTTTCTAATATTTATCTAAGACCATTCTTACATTTAAGTTGTGTTTATATTTTGTTATGTTTCCTAACTTGCCATGAGTTGAATAGTTATTTTATCTTGAACATGTGAATGACTCGTTGAATTGTTTCATGGCTATGATTGACAATTCTATATTTTAAATGCATGTTCTTGTTATTGATAAGCCTTGTCAATGCTACTTGTTAATTTGTAAATGATGGAAGTATAACTTAAATGTTTCAATGGTAATTGTTTGCTATTGGGATTCTTTGAATCTCACCCATCAGTAACTAACCATGCTAGGTGATTGATAAGTGCATATTTCATCATGTTAATTTATATATTTTGGCATGGAAAGTAAAGATAAGTGGCCTAAAATATTGAGTTTTTGATGAGCATAATGTTGCATGAAGCATGAGGAGATTCTAGGAAATAATTACTTTATTTAGTGAACTTGCTGTTTTGGGACTTAACTGTATTTTCTGGAATTGTAGGAACTGAAAGGGGATAATTACAGGCCAAATTTATTGCAGAAAGGGACCCTGAGCTATGCTATGCGTTTTGATTAATGAGCTTAGGGTTTCTTTAGGTTAAAGGGAGCAGAATATTGGTGGAGGCTGAAAAGGAGAAGACAAAAAATGCACATTAAGGAGGGAAGGCTTAAAACACATTTTTTTTATATATTGGTGGAGGAATAAGGTTTAGGTTTACAGCTCATTCTTCATATGCAGCTTTAGCACCCATTCCACTTCATCTCCAACCATAAATTCGTCCAACCCTTGCTGTTCTAGAGGCGAAAAACCATCATCAACTCCATTGCTCATATTCATCTTCTGCAACACCTAAATTCCAGATTCAATGGCTGATTCCTTCTCCTTCTTTCTTGCTGTGTATTCAGCTACTATGAGTAGCTAAGCCTCCTTTGTGGTTCCCTTGAGGTGTAGTAATGGCCTGAGCTCATGTTCTTCAATGGAGTTCTCCATAGCTCTCGGTTTCGGCATTTATGTAAGATAGTTTCAATTCTTTGTTACTGGAACTGTTCTGTGTCAAGCCTTCAAAAGCTTGATGGTTGAGCTAGGAACTTATTTAATTGACTTTGTATGATCCTCATTAGAGTAGGTTCAACTATGATGATTAATGCTTGGTTGAGACTATTTTTCATCTAGATTTTTCATCTAGTTGGGCTGAACGTTTTTTATTGATGTAATGGTAATTACATTTATGGATTGGAAGTAATTGAATGAGATTTTCCTTTGAGCTTCTTGCTGCTGTAATATTTCAATTGAAGCTTGGTTTAGATATTTAATTGAAGTATTTTGAGGTTTGAATCTGGTGGTATCCAAGGTTCATCTCTAGGCTCAATTCATTGAACTCTTATCTTTAGTGGAGCTAGGAAGGCCAAATCTCAACTCAAGGGGACTACATTTTATTATCGTGCATTTAATCCAAGATTAACTTTGAATTGCTCACTGTTTGAAATCAATTGCAATCTGTCCATTTTCATTGTTAAGAAAAAGAAAACCCTAAAAAGAATAGCTAGATTTAATTTCAGTTGTTTCATTGTTTTTTCAATCAAGTTTTCTACAAGGTTTCCTTTTTAACTTTGATTGCAACATTAATCTGTTTAAAAGCTTGAATTAAACTCCTCACAAGCAATGACCTAGGTGTGCAACACTATAGTACATTTTTATCACCTAGTATTTTGAAAGCCTATACGACTAAGGGCGATTTCAAATTGGTGCCGTTGCCGGGGAGGATTTTACAAGTTTTTGAATAGTTTGGTGCTGTTTTGGCTTGATTTTGTTTTGTCTTATTTGCCTTCTGTTCTTAGGTATTTCTAGCTCTTTTTAGTTTTTTTTATTGTTGTGTTAGTCTTAATTCTTGTGTCTTGTGGAGTTTGAAGTTGGTTAAAATTCAATTGCATCATCATCATTGTGCTTGCTATCCAGTTTTGAAATTTTTTTTGCCCAGAAAATTACAAGCTTCGATTTCCTAAGGTTTTGGGCCATGTTAAGCAAGTTCAATAGCTTTGCTATTGGGTGTAATCAATTTTGGCCAAATTCAAACGTTTTGGGCACTTTTCCGATTTTTTGTTTTATTTTCTGGAATTTTTCTAATAGGATAGTTTTTGAGTTTTCTTCCTGATTTTCTTTGTATCTTTAGGTATTTTAAGTTGTTTTGGATAGGTTTTACTTGCTGGAATTGAGGGGTACCATTTGATTTTGAAATACTTCAAAGTATGATTTCCTAGCTGTTTATGAGCAAAGATACAAACATTGATTTCTATCCTTTAGATAGAGATATCAATAGAACTCTTAGGAACTTAAAGAAAAAGAAGAAAGCTGAATCTTCTAGAGCAGGACTTCAAGACACACTTGGAACTAATTCACTTGGACATACTCATATTGCTGATTGTGAATCTTGTTCAGGAACTGTTTTTGAAGCTCAATCCACCATGAATCAACAACCACCAGTAAATGAAGGACCAAATGAACATGGGAATAATGAGGAGCCCCAAAATGGCTTTCAAAATGGAGGGGGCAATGCGAATAACAATGGGAACAATCAAGGGAGGATGACTATCAAAGCCCTTACCTCATCTACTATTAATGATGATCCCTTTCGTTCTTGCCCTGAATTTAATATTTTTGAATTAAAGGGTCCATTGTTGAGTAACTTACCCAAGTTTAATGGTTTGGCAGGAGAGGATCCTCACAGGCACTTGAATACAATGTACATTGTTTGCAAGTCTATGAAGCCTAGGGGGACTGACTTGGAGGAGATGTGTCGCTCAGTCTTCTACTTCACATTGGAGAACAAGGCTAAGGAGTGGCTCATGATGCTGCCCCATCACAACCCTAATGCATTGGCTTCTTGGGACAATTTGAAGAACGCATTTCTAGAGAGATATTATCCATCTTCAAAGATCACAACCCTAACCAAGGATATCTTCAGTGCTAAGCAAGGGGTTCATGAGTCTTTTTATGAATATTGGTGCCGGTTCCAAGAGCTCTTAGCCAAATGTCCGCATCATCAAATCCCTGAAGCAAGATTGGTTCAATATTTCCATAGTAGGCTAGTTCCTCAAGATAGGAAGAGCTTGGATGCCTCAGCTGGAGGATCAATAGAGGATCTCACCCCAGAAGAAGCACAGGCTTTGATTGAGAAGATAGCTAGTAACAACCAGCAATTTGAAGGGTTGGATGCAAGACAAGTCCATCTACTTTATTCTGCATTAAGACCTTCAAGGGAGTAGGATGGCTTGGCATACCAAATGACAGAGTTGAGGGCTGATTTAAACAAGATTATGGCCCATTTAAATACCTAAGGGTCTCACTCTCAATCTCTAGCTGCTCCAAGTTGTGAGATATGCAATTCTTCTATGCATGTAGCCTCAACATGTCCACATAAACTTGAGGAATGTTCTGCAATGTTTCAAGGAAAGCAAGTACAGAATCAAAGGCCTTGGAATCCTTATTCAAACACTTATAATGAAGGATTCAGATCACATCCCAACTTTAGTTGGAGAAGTCAAAACAGTCTCCAAGGCAACTCTTCTAATCAAACTGTTGGCCAAGGAGGACCTTCAAATCAATCCAATTACACAAGGTCAATGGTGGATGGATCAGGTTCTCATGCTACTAAGGAGGACATATCTCAGCTCATGAAGTGCATGAACAATGTCTCCTCGTCTATGGGGAACTTGGCCACTAGGTTTGATGAAGAAAGAGCTCACACCAACTCCAAATTTGTTGAAGTGTTCTCTAAGTTGGAGCTGTTGGAGTCCAAGAACACCAACCTTACATCATTTGTCACCCAAGTATCAGATGGACTCAATGAGCAAAGAGCTAAGACAGAATATGGCTTACCCTCCAACACTGTGATAAACCCTAAGACCCTGTTTGGTACAGAGACCTGAATTTTGATGGATTGGGATTGGAATGAGATTGGGAGTGGTAGTGGGATTGGGAGAATGATGGAGGGTTTAAAACCACGTTTGGTAATGTTTTTAATAATTTTATTTTATAATCAATTCTAAATTATAAAAATACTTAACTACCCTTATCATACAAAAAGGAATCTGCACTACCCCACCTTCAAATCTTGAAAACAACGGACAGCTTCCATGGACTCACCCAAAATCAATCCCATAAGATTTACCTCTCACTACTCTCGTAACACGCAGTCCTTATTCGCATTCAAAACATGCTCTGTTAGAGAAGCATGCTCTGTTTCATATAGATTAACCAAACCTACCTTCATCCTTTTGGGTATTAATATCTCTTACTATGGCATCCAAACAAGCGAGTTTGGTGCTCTGTTTTGGGATTTCAATGGAGGTGTGTAGAGCAGCAACGGGAGAGAGACAAGCAAGAGACAGAAGACAAAAGTTTTTTGGTCGAAAGACAAGGAGGGACTCAAACCATTTGGTTCACTATTTTTGTGAAAGTTAATGGGTGACCTTAATTTGATTTATATTAGATGAAATGGAAAACAGAGGATTTGCTGTGGATGCAACTAGGTATGAATTTGACTATGATCATGCTGTTTTTGGTTATCATTATCGTAATTAAATGATAGGGCATGATCGCAAACGAAATTTAATTGAAAAAACAATGGTAGTGGTAGAGAAAAAAGAGACAAGGGGTAGGGGTAATTTAGTCAAAAATATTCAATCCTGGGATTGGATTTTCAATACCAGGGGAGTGGTGGCATTGGGCCAAACCCACGAACGTGGTATTGTTGAAGTCCCAATATTGTCAAGTCCACGTACTAAACACTGCAAAATAAGTAATGCCAATACCAATCCCAGTACCAACCCTTCCAATGCTTAGTACCAAACAAGGCCTAAGGGACTCAATGCAATCTCTTTGAGAAGTGGTAGACAAGTGGGTGGGCATTCTCAATCTCATGACGAAGATCAAAGCTCCAATTTTGGACAACACCAAAAAGATGTGATAGGAAAAAGGGGTTGAGATGCCAATGGAGCCACAGGCTGAAGATGTTGACCACAATGATGACTCAGACCCAGAAGGGTATGTTGATGTTGGTAAATCTGAGAGTAGAGCTGAAGAGAAGTTGTTAAAAAGGCCAGTGGCAGATCCTCCTAGCTCTTCAATAAAAAGGGAAGGTAAAATGGTAAATTTCTCTGACATTCCTTTTTCTAAATCCTTTGCTCTTAATAAGAAAAATGTTCAAGAGAACAAGTATAGGGATATGATTGATATTTTTAGTAAGGTTGAAGTGAATTTGCCTTTGCTTGATATGATAGAGAACATGCCTGCTTGTGCTAAATTTTTGAAGGATTTGTGTAGCCAAAAGAGAAGGTGTAAACCTAATGAGTGTGTGCAACTTAGCCCTAGTGTCTCAGCTTTGTTCAAGCCCCATCTTCCTATTAAATGTAAAGATCCAGGGTCCTTTACTATTCCATGCACTATAGGGAAAATGAACTTTAGTAGTGCTCTTCTTGACTTAGGAGCAGCCATAAATGTCATGCCTCACTCAGTTTATACCTCTCTTGGCCTCACTACCATTCAACCCACTAGTGTCATCTTGCAGCTAGCTGATCGAACCACTAGGAAGCCTTATGGGTTCTTAGAAAACATCCTAGTTAAGGTCAAGGATTTAGTGTTCCCTGCTGATTTTTATGTGTTAGATATGTCTAAGGAAGCATCAGTTGAGGAACCATTGATTTTGGGAAGGCCTTTCATGAGAACTGCCAACACTATCATTAGCATGAAGGATGGTGTCATAACTATAGAAGTGGGCAGTTATGTGATTAAGTTTAATGTCTATGAAGCTATGAATCACCCATTTGAAGATTATTCATTGCTTGGTTTAAATGCGATTGATGTGGCTTTAGAAGAAGCAATAGATGACTTTGCACTTGCCTTGTGTGACAAACCTGATTTGAATGATGAAGTAGTTGCTACTAATTGTCTCTCTGACTTTGATTTGAATTCTTCTTCCTCTCTTGAATGTGAAGATGATGTGTGTAGTATTCAGTGCATGACAATTGATAGCTCACTTTTCACTTCCAGTTCTTTTGTTTTTGCTTTTTTTGATGATGGTAGCACTATATCTTTACTAGATAATCATAATGTTCTTGGGAAGGAATATTTGTGTAATTCTGCAGAATTTGATAGCTCCCAAGAAGCTACTTCTAGCCTTGAGGGTAAAGCTTCAACATATGAGACTGCATCAGAAACTATAAAGCCAAGTGGCTTGATTGTGGAGCATGAGGAGAGGGAACAAGGTGCTACTGATGGCATGATCACCACTCAAGGGTTTAACTTCATATCCCTCCCTCTTACAGGTTCCAATCTGCTATCCCCTCCAAGGAAGAGGATGTAAGTAATCTCACCTCTTTTCAATTGTTTAAACACTTACATTCTTCCTTAAGTGATGAACATGATAAATCCAAGGACATCAATTTCTTTGTGGGGAGTTTAGAGAACACTATGCACAATGAGGAGAAAGGGGAGTGCTTGGTGCACTTGAAGTAAAAGACCTTATACCTTCAATAGTGCATTCCCCCACACTTGAATTGAAACCCCTTCCCCCTGACTTGAAGTATGTGTATCTTGCTGAAAACTGCCAGTTACCTGTTATTGTTTCCAGTGCCTTGACTGCATCTGAAGAGTTGAGCTTACTTAATGTTTTGAAAAGGTACAAGAGGGCAATCGGTTGGACTTTAGCTGATATACCAGGAATAAGTCCAGCTGTTTGCACTCATAAAATTCTTAAAATCTATTTTTGTAAAATAATTTTTACACAAATCAAGACAGAAGATATTCTTCAACAGCTAATTCAAATATACCCTTACTTCAAGGCTTAGAAACACATGTTAAAAGGATAAAATTCATTTTTTGAAACCATGGTTTGGTTTTAAAACCATAATTTTAAAAAAGGGTAGACAAACATACCTAAAAAATGTAAAAAAGCTTTTGACTCAAAATTATGGTTTTGTGTGAATTATACAAATATTCTCAAATTTTTCATAATATTTTTTAACCCTTAAAATCATGGTTTGTGGATAGAAACTATGATTTTCTAAAAAGCTATTTTTTTTAACATTTTTTAGAAACTATTCTTTAAAGTATATTCTCTAAAATAATTTTTACATGAATTGAGACATAAACTATTATCCAAAAATTAATCTAAATATACCCTTGGTGGTTTGGGTGAGGGTTTTACTAGAATGGCTTCTGGAAGATAATCTCCTTGAACAGAAGGAGATCCGACCTGCGTTGCCATCCGTTTAGCCAATTTGCCGTTAGGGAAATAAATGAGGGTCTGCCTTCTCTCTCCTCTCACGGCTGCCGCCTCCTCCTCTTCCTCTCTCAAATCATCTTGCTTGCTTGCTCATTTCGTCACAGCGATTTGCCTCCTCCAGCTCACTATTTGCCTACGCGTTTGGTCTTCGGTTCCCTTTTTCCGTTGGGTCTCTCCTCTTTTCTGGTGGTTAGGCTTTGCTTGAAATCTCCTCCGCGTCACCGATCTGCTCATCGTCGTATTAGCTCGTCGGATTTCTGAGCTACAGGTAAAGCTCATCTCGTCCGATTTTCAGCTTCTCTCTGTGGATTATTGTGGTTGTTGGTCTGTAATTTTTTGTTTTTAACAGAAAAACCTTCGATGCACCGCTTGTGGCAATGGAAAACGCCGGGTCTCGCACAGATCCGGGTAGGATATTGTCGCGACGCGGACGTGGTGAAACCAGCCACTCGGATGACAATGTGTGTGTTGCTCTGTAAACAGAGATTTCTCTGTTCATAGGATTCGTTTGTCATGTGTTTATTTGCTTTCGCCAGTGAATTTTCTGTTTTCCTGTCTCCTTTTGTTCCGGTGAAATAACAGTTGCTTCTGTCTCCTTCCTTCATCGTCGATTTGTTAATGCCCTGCAGCAACTTGGAGGCTTTCAAGATAAGAAAATGAACTGTGACTTGGATCCAAATCTAATTGTCTAAAAAGTACAGGGATTAGATCGCATTGGGTGTGAAATTATGTAGTGCTTGTTTCATTTCCAGTTTCTGATGGATTCCCAGTTTCAGTCTTGCTTCTTGAATCCTCTTCTCTTTGACTGATCATCCTTCACTACCCAATTCAATTTGCCATTTATTATTTTGCATATATGTGGTATGGACCATGGACAACGACTCTGATGGATTCTATTTTTCTTGCAAAATTTTTGAAAGATAAGGTCTTCATACCATGATGCGACTAGAGTGTCTGAGATTCAGAAATTTCTGGACATAACAGGGGTCCGGACTTACATTATAAACAGTGCCAAGATTGTGTTTTTGAATGAAAGGCCTCAGCCTCGGCCTGGCAAGGGC